>JAJJMB010008202.1:143426-266198 GCA_023531105.1 Papaver atlanticum | reverse complement strand
CTAACTAGTAATTATATTTTGGCCTTGGCCTATTTTCTCTTTTAATATAAAATTTGTTTATTCAAAATTTTCTTTTTAATAAACCAACATAGCACCATTGTAATCATGTCCTGATTCTAAATCAAAATAACATAAATTCAGCAAAAATTGACTAAAGGAACAACACATTAACCTTAATATGGTTTATTTATTCTGCAATGAAAATACAAAAAATTGTCATTTAGCTCAGACACTTATTTTCACAATAAGAATTAACGCAATGCTCAACTTCGTCTTCACGCGGATCTTGAGGAGTGCTGTTCTTGATGCAATTAGATACAGCACAACCCAACTTACAGTAGTCATTAGAAGCTTTATCCAAAGAAACCCTACGGAATAAACATTTTGGCAAACAGATAACAGGACATATAAATGCCCTCTTGCCGGGACGTCTTGCGGCGCATCCAATCATACATTGAAAGTAGCACTTGCCGTTGAATGCTTCAGTTTTTGCAGAAAACATTCCCAACATTACTAACACCAACAAGAAAATCATTTTCACATTTTTCTCTGCCATTTTCTTGATAATTGGGTTTGGAAGATAAAAAAGAAATTAAACTTCTAACAAAAGGGTTTCCTGTATTCACGACCTATCTCTTTGAGTACTGCAACTTAGAGAATCATCATCTAAGGAATTATATAGCAAAAAGACGATGTAGATTCAAGTTTCAACATAGATTATATGGTAACTCGATGCTTAAAATTGGAAGGCCATCTGCCATATATTTATTACCAGGGATTTGGTATTTAATGAGTTTTTGTAATGGTGTTGTAATTGGGAAGCCACAAAAGGATAATCCATATATTCTCATGGATTTGGTATTTAATAAATTATTGTAATGGTGTTGTCATTGGAAAGCCACAAAAGGATAATTTTATCATATATACTAAATAACCATTTCCAGCTCTAATGAAATCTTTAAAATACTAAATAAAATTTATATTTAATGAAAAAATAATCACAAACAACACTATTGGAGATGAATGATTTTTCTCACATAAATTTAGGGAAAAATCGGAATGGGATGTCTTATTTGTGTTGCCATCTAGAAAATACGTACAACCATTGGAAAAACTCTTATACCACAACTACACATTTCATCAAGGATTTGTAAACTCCCTTTTGTCACTTATATGGCGATGCAGCGAGGTCACGCCCAATTGCGCTATCATGGCCGAAAAATGAGTATCCAAGTTCAAATTCTGAGGTGAGATTGAAAATAAAAAAGGCAAAAAACAAAGATTGTTTCTAGTGAGGTTCCAACGCGTGACGCCAATAACTAAAACCCGTATAGTGTCAAGATTGGGCTCTAGTTTTGTCCCATATCACTTAGAAAATGAAACTAATTTCATTGATACAGAGAAGATTAGCTTGGCCCGCGCAAGGATGACACGCACAAATTGAGAAATGGTCTAAATTTTTAATCTGTCATGTCGTCTGGTTTTCTCATTATTTGCAGGGATTTCACCGTGTTCCTGCCTTGGATTTTTACAGGGAAGGGCATGAGAAGGATTATGACGTGAACAGGCTCTTGCAAAGGTTGAATTTCAGTGAAGTTTCAGACTTTCTTTTGTTATTTGCATTTACATAAAGTTGCAGAGGGAGATTCTTAGTGGTTACAACTATCTTGCTTCGCTATATAGCTTTAACAAGGCCACTTCTCACCGGGTAGGAAGTGTTTTCTGCGATTGTACCAAGGTCATAATAAAACACCCATAGGCCATAATAATGCATATTCCACACCATACAAGTACAACAAAGAAAGATGCCCCATATGAAGGCTGCTATAAATTGATCCAATGAAGAAAATTGTTATCGAAACATATTCGCCGATCATATAATTCACGAGACTGACAGCTTAGAGGAACTTATAACTACCTAAACTTGAACTTCTCCTGCTTTACTCTCCTCTTCCTCTCTACCTAATTCATTGCTTCTCCCAATCCTCGATTCTGTACATCATGAGAAGTTTACCATCTGGTCCGCAGTATTCTGCTGCAAATTGTTCGTCGTAGTAGTTCAAAGTCTCAGGTATCTCAACGAACGTACCCCGAGGAGCATCGGCTATCTCTTTCACGATGGAAACCCAGTCTACTTCACAATCATTCACATAATACTCCACGTCCGCCAAGTTACATCTTTCTTTTATGAGATCGAGCTTGTCTTTGGGAATTGAGTTGATTTGAACCGGTTCACGGTCAAAGTCCTGAAAAACAATAGTCATATCTATTTCCACAGGTGTAGACAACTCAGGTTTAAGCCTCAGATTCACAATCTCTATCTCGTATAGGTCGATCACGACGAACGGTTCATCTACAAGCCTAACTAGCGCAAACGAAGTCAGGTCAAAGACGCCTTGTGCCTTGGATGGACGATTTCCTTGAAATTCATCCGCCTTATGAACCTCAGCATCATAAAATGGAAAACAACGGAATACAAGTACGCCTCAAAAAAATTCTCCAACATTGTG
This sequence comes from Papaver atlanticum, assembly GCA_023531105.1. Taxonomy (NCBI): domain Eukaryota; kingdom Viridiplantae; phylum Streptophyta; class Magnoliopsida; order Ranunculales; family Papaveraceae; genus Papaver; species Papaver atlanticum. The sequence goes on along the minus strand of JAJJMB010008202.1, from coordinate 263,688 downwards.
CACAAAGTTCTTTAAATCTTTGTTAATCTTCTCCAAATCATTATAAGATCTCTTCTTTCCCACAGGGTTCTTCACCAAACGGAATTGGATATCCTGTCTCAGTTAAGATATAGGTTAGGGTTTGAAGAGAAGATAAATGATTAGGTTTGAATGAATAATCGATTCCTTAATGAATAAAATACAAGTATACATAAGAGCTATCTATTTATATGTTTACAACTTCTTAGAGTTCTAAAACTACTTGTATTACAAGTATTGCCTATTATACAGAGTTTCCTAAGATACAAGAATTCCTATGAATAGCAGAGTTCTAGAAACATAGTTCTAGAACTTGTATGGAACATTCCTTGAGTATTACGTTGTCCCAATACCCTCCTGCAAGCGTAACGGGTCATCTTGAACTGTGAGCTTGAATCTCAATGAATTGAAACGATCTTTAGAAAGTGGTTTAGTAAATATATCTGCTATCTGATCTTTAGACTATATGAATCGAACATCAAGTAGTTTAGAAGCAACTTGATCACGAACAAAATGATAATCAATTTCTATATGCTTTGTCCGAGCATGAAAAACTGGATTAACAGTAAGATAGGTTGTACCAAGATTGTCACACCATAGAATTGGTGGAGATTGTGTAGAAATCTGTAGTTCTTTAAGAAGAGATTGAATCCACATAATTTCAGCAGTGGCAATTGCAAGACCCCGATACTCAGCTTCCGTGCTAGAACGAGACACTGTCTTCTATTTACGAGAACTCCAAGAAATAATATTGCCACCTAGATAGATATAGTATCCGCTGGTAGAATGACGATCTTCTAAAGAACCTGCCCAATCTGAGTCAGTGTAGGCAGTGAATGATAATTGGAGATTATCTGCTGGCTTAAGAAGAATTTCATAAGTAGATGTATGTTTAAGATAACGTAATATTCGTTTAACCAAAGCCCATTGAAATTCAGTTGGTGCATGCATGAATTGGAAAGATTTATTCACAACATAAGCCAAGTCAGGACGAGTGAATGTCAAGTATTGTAATGCTCCTACAATACTTCTATATTCTGTAGCATCTGTTAATAACGTACTACGATCAGATGACATATCTAAGTAGTACTCATTGGAGTTTGAATCGGCTTAACACCATCCATTTTTGCTCGAATAAAAAGATCATGAGTATACCTTTTCTGTGTATGAAATAAGCCAGAAGAATTGCGAGTTGCTTAAATTCCAAGGAAGTAAGACAAAGATCCCAGATCTTTAATAGCAAATTCCCGGTGTAGAGATGTACGAATAAAATCCAAGCTTGTAGTAGTTGAACCAGTAAGAATGATATCATTAACGTAAACCAATAACAACACAATTCCAGTATCATCACGTCGAATAAACAGTGAAGAATCACATTTAGAAGTAGTAAACCCAAGTTGGAGCAAAAAGGCACGGAGTCTGTGATACCAGGCACGTGGTGCTTTTTTAAGTCCGTAGAGTGATTTTTGAAGTTTACATACATATGTTGGGAAATTAGGATCAGTGTAGCCTGGTGGTTGTTTCATGTAGACTTCCTCCTCAAGGTTACCATGTTAAAATGCATTCTGAACATCCAGCTGATGAATAAGCCAATTATGTGATAATGCTAGAGTAAGAATGATACGAATAGTGCATGGTTTCACAACTGGGCTATAAGTTTCACTATAATCAACACCTTCCCGTTGATTATATCCTTTAGATACAAGGCGAGCTTTGAATCGTTGAATCTCACCATCAGCTTTACGTTTAATTCGATACACCCATTTACAGCCAACATGATTCATGGAAGGATGATAAGGTACTAAGATCCATGTACCATTTTTGAGTAAAGCATTATACTCATCAGCAGATACTTGACGCCATTTAGGATCAGCTTGAGCTTGAGAATAACATGTTAGTTCAAGAAGATAATCACTGATAAGAGCATACTTAGAAGTATTTGGCTTAAATATTCCATCTTTGGCTCGAGTAACCATGGGGTGAGATTTAATTACTTGAGCATTAGTAGAATGCGAACCAGAATTGGTTGACAATGTAAAATCTTCATGAGACTGATTATTTTCTTGATCATGAGATGATGAAGGTAAGTCTGCAGATACGGCTTCATAAGTAGGTTCAGATTCCATATCAACAGAAGTAGACTGAGAAGCATGATCTTCAGATAGTTGCTCTTGTTATAATGGAGAATGCACATCAGATACTTCCATGTCTAAAGTATTAGTCGGTAAGGATTGATTTGAACAAATAGACACTGGAATAGAAGAAATAATGTGTAAAGGAGATAATACCTGATAAAAACTAGTGGATGTCAGAGATGGTGCTTGTAACGTTGTAAAAGGAAAAGTAGTCTCATCAAATAGTACATGCCTGCTTTTGTAGATACGACCAGTTGGTATATGAAGACATTTGTATCCTTTGTGTTATGGGCTATACCCAATAAATACACAAGGAGAAGATGATGGTTCCATTTTATAAGTTCTATAAGAACAAATATGAGGAAAACAAAGACATCCAAAAACACGAAAAGATGTGTAATCAGGTGATGAACCAAACAAATCTTCATATAGAGATGTTTTGGCAAGAGCAGATGAAGGAACCCTATTCATTAAAAAACAAATTGTAAAGAAAGCATCATACCTATAAGCAGATGGTACAGAGGCCATTAACAAAAGAGTTTGACCTGTTTCACGAATGTGACGATACCTACGTTCAACTAGTCCATTCTGTTTAGACGTATGTGGACAAGAGAATCGATGAAAAATTCCATGTTGTTGGAGATAGGGAGAAATTTTACGATATTTAGCTGCATTATCTGATTGCAAAAAATTTATCTTTCTATTGTAGAGATTCTCAACATGTTTATGAAAAACAAGAAAGATATAATAGACATCTGACTTATGAGTTAGGGGAAACATCCAAGTAAAAAGAGAATGTGTATCAATAAAGATGATATAATATCGATAACCTTCATTAGATATAAAGTGAGAAGGACCCCAAACGTCAGAGACAATTAAATCAAGAGGATTCAAATAAATAGTATTACTAGAAGAAAAAAGCAACTTATGACTTCGATGTTCATGATAGGAAGAACAAAAGCTTATAGTTTTGCTAGAGACAAGAAGAGAAAATTTAGAGATAACATGACGCACAATTTGCATCATGGGGTGGCCTAACCTAGAGTGCCGATTTTGTAAACTAGTACGTTCACCAACAAGAGTTGTTGATGAGTTTGTTGAACTATCAAGAACATAGAGACCACCAATCCTATTTCCTCGCAGAAGCACCTTCCCGGTACATTGATCCTTCACAAGACAAAAATCAGGGTGAAACTCAAACAATACATCATTATCAGTGGTAAGACGTGAAACTGATAATATATTATGAGAGATTTGAGGAGAAAACAAAGTATTGTTGAGATATAACTTACGATTAGGAGTGCCTAAGATAGACGAACCAACATGAGAAATAAGAATAGAAGATCCATTACCCATTTTTACTTGATCAGGGCCAATATATTCTGAATGAAGATGCAATCTAGTAAGATCATTGGTGATATGATCAGTAGCTCCACTATCAGGTATCCATGGATAGAAAGAAGAAGACTTTTGTGTTTCAGCAACATAAGCACGAGGAGCAGGTGATTGTTGTGATTGTGGACGAGGGGGAGGTTGAGGACAAAAATTCCGATCAAAACGTTTCCAACAAAGAGGAGCAAGGTGACCAGGTTTGTCACATAATTGACAAGGCATGGATTATCGATTACCAGTATTAGAAAATTGTAAATTACCAGTATTAGGTTTTGGCAAAAGACTATTGTGTGAAAAAGAATGAGATCGTGATGAAGCAGCAGCAATAGGTTGAGAATTGAGAGATTTATTCTGTTGATCCATTCTTAACTCAAAAGTAAGAAGATATGTGATGAAATCTTCAAGTTTCATGGTACCCATAGAGGTCGTAAGAGAAGTAACTATAGCACCATATGAAGAATCCAGTCAGGCAAGAATGCAATGACGTAGTTCAGTATTGGTGACAGTAGTTTCAGCAGCAGCAAGACTATCAACAATATCACGAGCACGGTCAATATATTCTCTCATAGTGAGAGATCCCTTTTTCAAGGAACGAAGTTCACACTGAAGATGGTGAATATGAGCATCAGATTTAGAGGCAAAAATAGATTCAAGAGATGACCAAACATCCTTTGAAGTTTTGAGATGATGAACTTGACGAAGAACAGCAGGAGTAAGAGAAGAGAAAATCCAACCAAGAATAATTTTATCTTGTATTACCCATGGAGCAAACTCTGTATTAGGAGATTCATCTGGAAGAGTAGCTGCAGGACAAGGTTTTTCACCATTAACATAACCATCAAGATCATAGCCTTGAAGATAGGGTAAGAATTGAGCACGCCATAGAGAGTAGTTTGTTTCATCCAGTTTGACAGTGATAATGTAATGAGGTTGAGAAAAGACAGATGAATCCATCATTGATTGAGAGGAGTTGATAATAGTTGATATTGTAGAAACATAAGAGGCTGCGGAAGACATGAATGATCAAAACCAAGATGATACCAAGTTAAGATATAGGTTAGGGTTTGAAGACAAGATAAATAATTAGGTTTGAATGAATAATCGATTCCTTAATGAATAAAATACAAGTATACATAAGAGCTATCTATTTATATGTTTACAACTTCTTAGAGTTCTAAAACTACTTGTATTACAAGTATTGACTATTATACAGAGTTTCCTAAGATACAAGAATTCCTATGAATAGCAGAGTTCTAGAAACATAGTTCTAGAAACATAGATCTAGAACTTGTACGGAACATTCCTTGAGTATTACGTTGTCCCAATAGTCTTTTTTCTTTCCACACCTTGACGCGGTCACGAAAATGAATGTGCAAGAGAGGCGACGCCTTATCGTCTCCTACTCGAAAGAAAGCTTGCTTTACATCTGCGTACAAAAAAGAAAAAAAGAAAACCGGAAGTGGAGGTTGCGTAATACAACCCGTTTGCATTGACTTCAAGGGTGCCAACAGTGGTATCTCCATCTTGTTCTCCTACTACCTTGGGAAAGATTTTGAGGCCAGTTAAAGTTATAACATTGGCTTCCTTTTTCTCCCTCTACAGTGTTTTGGTGTTTGATATTTCATACTCTGGCGTTTCCATACCTGCATATCCACTTACCAGCCTTTTGCCTATTGATACTACATGTTTTCTCTCAGACTGCTTCTCCCACGAGATTTTCTGTTCAAGTCTTTTATACAAATTGGCACCAAGTCTTTCCTTAAAAAGCCTCCGTGCAACTTCCTTAGTAGACGTGCCAATATACTCATGCATTTCCTCCTCAGCATGTTTACGTGGTAAAGTCATTGGGTAATAATACCAATGACCTGAGTTTGAAACTCGTAAATTCTTTTCTGATCGATTTTTTTTTTTTGAAACCCTAGAACACAAAAATAATCGAAAACTTGAAGAAAAAGTTAAGAAAATAAACGTAATTGGAATTTCATGTAATGAAAATCACTTGCAGGATTCATATGGTACATACCTGAACCGTTAATTAAAAGAGAAATTTGATTCGATTTATGTGCATGTCTAGACAAAAGAAAAAACATTGCCATGGCATATATATATATACATACTACACCGACCGGTCGGTCACTGTTTTTGATGGGCGTTTTCATATATGGACTTTCCAAGTTCTGAATCTGAGCCCCTGCATACAGAGAAGATTAGCGTGGCCCCTGCCCAAGGATGGCACGCACAAATCAAGAAATGGTCCAAAAATAATTGATTTTTTTTTTTTTTGCACAAATCGAAAAATGGTTGTTTCGATTTGCAGGGAGGGGAACGAAGAGAGGCTTATGATAGACATAGGCTATTCAGAATGGAATGTCAATTTTCTTTCGTGCAATTTACTAATTTAGGGTTCCCACAAAAATAATCCCAATTTGTAGTAGCCGCATGTTTGGGTTTAGAAACGGAGCCTGATGGTAATTTGGTATTAATTTTCTCCCTATTCAGAAAATGCCGAATCCAAGCAAACTGCAACGCAAAGCTCGTTCTTTCATTTCTTCTCTTTTCGTGGAATGTATCGGTGATTCCTCCTTTTTCTTTTACTTTATCTCTTTCGAAATTTTGTTGGTCTCCGATTGTGTGTCGTGATTCGAAATCGATTTCAAAACCGAAGGTTTGAATCTGATAGTTTTTAGTGATAAAAACTTTATTGTTTTGAGTGACAAAAACTTGATTGGTAACATTCAATTCGTCCTAATTAGTTCATTTTTGTAATTGGAAGATATTTTTTTTTAAAGACCAAAATTGAGTGATCATGACAGTATTCTACCTATAATTCTTTCTCTTTTGTGAACTTTATCTGTTTGTGAAAATGCCTAAGTTACAATCGTATTGTTTAGTTTCAATTTAATCCACGGATGACATAAAATTGTATTTTTTGTATCTATTTTGAAGAAATTGAATCCATGATGGAAAAAGATCAGCAGCGTTCTTGCAAGAGAGAGACATGACAAGCCATGGTGACAGACACAAAATAGCAGCAATGGCAAAATTGTGCAGGACGACGAGGTTCCTTTTCAAGGTTAGTAGTAATAACCTAATGCAATTAGTATTTTCAGTTCTATATTGGGCATAACATGCTTAAATGATTTCTTTCAGTAGCGATTGTGTTAGTTCTACTGTTATTAGATACAAAAATGAAATGGGATTGATTTTTTTTTTTTTTTTTTTTTTTTTTGATGCAACAAAATGGAATTGATTTGATATGTGTATTTGTTTGTTTGACCTCCAACGCATGCCAATTTTGTGCAATATAATTGGGATTGATTGGATATGTGTAGTTCTATACATTTAAAGTTGGGGTGATGACTTAGAACACTTATGGGGTATCTTGCATTACTGATTACGTTACCGTAAGTTAACCCATTCTAGGTGGAGTTAGAAACATAGCATTCTTATATAATCATAGGTTGTTAGAGCTGAAACATTCACCCTAAATTAGTAGTTGAAAATGTAATTCGATCCAACAGTTTAAAAGGTAATATTATGTGTCATGGTATAATCTTAGGGACATCATGCTGGTGATCTCCCTATATGACTACTTTTTAAAAGCAATTCGTAGTTTGGAACCTCACTTTTAACTGAAAACTATGCCGACAGTTCAGAAACCTAAAGCTAGGTAATACAAGAGAAGGCTTTATCGGGTCTTAACAGTAAATTTTACCAAATACAGGTCATGTGAGATAGCTGATGTTGAGTGCTACAACGCCACATGTTTGTTGATTGATTTATTTAGTGGAAAATAGATACTGCTCTCAAGCTTCAAGTTTGAAGATCTCCTTTACAGAGAAATTTGGATGAAATGTCCACTTAGTAAGTTTGTACTAGAATTTTAATGTGGATGTGTTTCATTTTTCTCGGAGGTTCAAGTCTTCTTTGGCCAGTAATCTAGCATCTTCATATTTGTGTTTGGACAGCCAAATTACAAGTTTAAATGTATTTTTCTTTTCTCTTTAGGATCAGTCTTTTTGATTCAAAACTCTGTGTGTTCAATATATCAACATAAATTATAAGTTCTTTTATTTTTCTAATTGTTTTGCATTAAAAAATTCCCATTAGAGCACAATGCGGCTCCTATTATTAACCTCCGTAGGAGCCCCCTATCGATAGAGTAGGCCCAACATCAAGAATCATTAAATCCACGTAAGTAAATGTTGTGCCGTTATTCAATTTTTGCAACAAGAAAAACCAATTGGACTTCTAATTTGGTGTGTCGATTCACTGAGAAATACCCTTAAGGATACTTCTATTGATACTTTTCGCATTTCCCTTTTGTTATTCTCTTTGTACTTATAAATGGATATTATTGATTAAAATATCATTGAATGAAGAGTTTGAATTTATTTTTTAACAGAATGTCTTTTTCATTTTTAGTTGTGCATCTTATGCCTTTGTATTGGTCTACATAATTGCTTTGTTTACAGTTCATACCAAATAACTTATATTAGTTTGAATTTATGGTGTAGTGAACATTTATCCCTGGGCTCAAGTGGAGGCTCTGTTTAGCAACCGGTGGTGCAAGTTTATTAAAGTAGAAACCAAGATTGCAGATTACATCTAACCAAAAAATTGGTTGTCATATGAATTCCATAAATTCGACAGGAGATTATCGAGGATCCATCTTATTTGTATTTGAAATAGCGGCTTATGGCTTCATTACTTTTCCAATTTGAACTGTGTTAATTGAGGAAATGATTTATGGATACACATTGTCTACATGGATATTTCTGAATGAAAAATTATCAACTAAAACGTTTGATTTTAGTTAAAAAGGGAAAGGGATGGCAAGCGCATCGCTCGTGCGTGTTATACTAGTAATAATTAACAGTTGATATCTCAAAATTCTTAGATTTAGATAAGTGTAATGAATGAAATTGTTACTTTTAAAACACAAGTATTCAAATTCGCCAATCACAAAATTTGTAGGACAGCTTAAAGGAATTTAACTAGATATGCCCAACACTTGATATTAGCAAAACTATGATTTGCATATGCACCTGAATCTTGCGATAGAATTGTAATGTTTACAGCGTCATCAGATACGAATGAAAACAATTGGTGTTGAAATTTAGTGTCATAATTTACTGCTTCTTTTGGTAGAATTAGTTCAGAATTTCCATGTATAATATCATAATTGAGTTTCATATTAGCAAAACTAATATCATGAGTTAGTATTTTATACCATGATTTGCATCCCCACTGGGAATCTTGCGGTAGACTTGTATGGTAAGTATAAGAGAATGTCTATGATCTCTGACGTCTCGTTTCCATTGTGGTGCTAATGGAGAATAAGTTTACTATGGAAGGTGCGTTGTTACCTGACTGCTACTAGTGGCATTTATAATTGACCACTGTGGTGCAGTGCCTCAGGAGTCGGTACTCATTATCATTTTTCTTTTCTTACAAAATTATGGCAGCGAATTCAACCGAAAAATATATCTTATTTCCTTATTCAGTACCCTAACTTGTCTATTTCCAAAGCAATACTGTCACGACACATAGAGTACGCTTACAAACAAAATGAGCAAGGAAGATTATCGACCTTAGCCAGTGGCCACTCCACCTCTAGGCATGCTGTTGTATTCAACAACAGACAAGAAAATATATTGTTAGTTACAAAAGGTTAACAAACGTTTGCATCAAGTACCCGTAAACTTTCTTTCGTTCGCTTCTATAGCAATGAAGCGAGTTCGCCGAGGTCACGACCAATTGTGCTCTCATGGCGGAAAAATGAGTCATAGACGAGAAATCGATTATTAGGCTTCCTTCTTCTTTTTTTCCGAATTAAAAAGGTTATATTGAAAAGAGAAAAACCAGGCCGACAAATACAAAAGAAAACAAACCCACAGTCTCAACAACCTGGGACTGAATCACTCAAAAGACAAGACTACAAGTCCATTGTAGGCAAGAACTGCCTAGAAGAACAGTGAGCTAAGAAAATAAAGAGCAAAGACAGTTGCGCTTAAAAGAGCAGACAAAGTTCAGAAAAACTAAAACTATTGAACTGCAATACAGACCAGAGAACTGCTGCTCTTCCCTCGCAGCTAAGACCGGAGATTATTAGGCTTTTGAAAGTGCGCTTGAAATACTTTGGAGCAATGGTGATGAAGCAAAACTAGTAAATCGATTCATTAAATTCGTAGGACAGCTTAAAGGAATTTAACTAGATATACCCAACACTTGATATTAGCAAAACTTAATATCATGAGTTAGTATTTACTATTTTATACCATGATTTGCATCCACACCTGAATCTCCCTTAATACCTCACAGAGATGCTTAACTTCCTCATTTTCGGCCGTCTTTGTCAACTTAACGCGCCCCAACCCTATCAATTTCTCTCTCAATGACTCTGCCTCTAAATAGTTTTTGTTTTTCAGCTTGTCTTGCAATACCCTGGTATATTGGCCGACCACCGAAATCAATTCAGAGGTTGAACTACACCGTTCAGCTTCGACATATCGTTTGACTTCAATTTCTGTCAACTTTGATCGCAACTCCCTAAGTACAAGTATCTCTTGGGCGTCTAGGACACCACCAAAAAAATTTGATTGCACTCGGCTCTCTTTGGGATCTTGGGAACCATACCAATATTTGTCCATGATGAATTGCTGTGTAGAGGTGAATACATCAGACTGGGGAATCCCCTTAACCTTTTCATTAAATTCCGAGCAAACAGCAGAAGCCAATTTATTGCATTCTTGCATAGCATCCTTGGAACGGCTGGAGTGGAGGCACAAATCAACATTCAGTTTCTCCATTGAGTTGAATTCTTTCTCGAGATAGAGACAGCTTTGTTGTGAGAGATTTACTTTCACTATCGCATCATCAAAATCCTGAATTGTCAGGTGCTCTGAATGCTTTTGTAAAAGAGCGTGGATTTCATCGGGGAATCTTATCTTCTTCTGTTGAAGCCTAGAATAGTAGTAACCACGAGGATCATTTGATTAAACCATCGTTCTACTGTCTTGTTCTTGATTAGTCTGAGAAGAAAACCCCCAATGTTGTATTTCCCTGTTTAGCTTAGGGTTTTCTTTAGTTTAAAGGTATATATATACAACAAGTCTACAACATGGTCCAGGCCGGGCTCGACGGGCCTGGAGTGTTTACAGGTATATAATTCCTTCAATAAATTATAAAATTGCACAGATGGGAGATTGCCTCAGGCGCAGTACTGCATGCTTCTTTTTTTCTCTAAATAGAGCTTCCTTTTGCATGTCCTTTTACTATGTTTAAGGTGGAAACTTGACAATGACACTGGCTAAAAAGAACAATAGGAGCTATACCTTGCTAGTTTGTCCTGAGAGGAATCGTGACTAGTGAAGTTCGAACCTGTGACGTCAAAAACTGAATCCTAAGATTTCGTAAAAATTATAAGATAAAATTAGAAGGATACAGAGCAGATTAGCATGGCCCCTGTGCTAGGATGACACGCACAAATAGAGAAACGGAACGGTCTAAATTTTATAATTTTCATTTTTTTCCTTTTGGTCTCTTAATGATGGTTTAGAATTCCTCCTCCCTTGGATATACAGGGAAGGGCGTGAAGAAAGGCTTATGATAACCACAGTCTTTTGCAAGTGCGATTGGAACACCTGAAGGAGACATGGTGATAAAGCAATTTTTTTAATTAACAGTTGATATATTTCGGATTCTTTTGATAAATGTACTACTTCTTAAACATAAATATTTCTATCACATAGTTCATCGGACAGACAGCTTAAAGGAACTTAACTATATGTGCCCAACATCTAATACAGGAAAATCTCCCTTATATCTTTCTCTTAGACGACGCGCAGAAAACATCCAACTGCCTCTCAGCTAATCTTTCAGCTTCTGCTCATCCCCAAACATATGTACCCGAGTTAACTGCTTCTTAACTAATCTTTCTTCTTCCTTCTTGTTTTTCTCTCATAAAATATCGCCACCACTTTCGAAACAATGTCATATGTGGTCGGTACTTAGTTTCGAACAACACATACCAACTACCTCTCACTCCATAATCGTGCATCACCCATATCTCCAAACTAACATCAGAAACGCCACATAGAAACCAAAGCTGGCCTTTGAACGCATCTAAAATGGGCATCGCCCATACATTCAGGTTGTGGTATTTCATTGAAGAGTTCGGTTTCCATATCGTAAGAAAGTATAACTCGGTTTGCTGTTAACGTATTTGCTATCCAATGGAGAGCTCCGTTCGTAAACACCCCATGCTCTTCTCCTCCATTACAAAGTTTGTAAAGAATGCGTGAACTTATTTCCATGTGTTTGAACCTAAACTATATATCTCAACCATAGAAACATCCATATTTGGCACACTATAAATCGATACAAACTTGTAATCACACGTTTTCGAATCATAACTAAACCCATAACAGACAAACTATTAGCTTATAAGCAATTTTCAAATGATCGAATGATCAATACGAAACATTCCGAGTCTACATCAAATGACTGTCTCACACAAATCCTGTAAGATGTTACCAGGTGATTTTCACATGATCATCTTTTGACTTTCGTCAAGAATAATGATGAACGTAGTTAAAGCAAAAAGCTTTCCAACACATATTTCGAGAAAGATATAAGCGAGTTAAACTCAGCTCGAAATATCAAATGTGTATAATATAAAGTCTATATAACTATACGACTTTGTCTCAATAGGAGATAGAATAGAATAGACTTCTGAGTGATAAATGAGTGCAAGTCTTCACATACCTTTTGTTGATGAAATTCCACAAGATCCCCTTAGTAGTTCTTCGTCTTCGATCGATAAACGCCGTGAAGTCTAAAGCTCAACTACACATTCTATCCTAATCCGAGACATAATTATAAGTAGCCTAGAAATCATGACTTATACGCTGATTAGCATCCATAGGACTTAACATTAAACTAAAGTACTAATGTTAAACATTATTACACGTGCATCAACTGCATAGGTGTATCCAATTGGCCGCCACCACAATATCTCCCCTATTACCTAGGGCTGTACATGGTACAGTTTGGGACGGTTTTAGCCCAAACCAGAACCAGAACCGTAGGTAACGGTTTCTGAAATTTTCAAACTGCTTATCGGTTCAGTATGAAACCGAACTGCCACGGTTTGGTATAATACCGATAAATTACGAAAACCGTTGATCCAGTCCACTTTAATTCAACTACAAAATTACAGAATACATAGATATTTTACAATCAAATTCAGTCATGCATAAACTCATCCACATTAAATTAGAGAATCCATACAAAATTTGACATCAAATCCCGCACACTAAAACATAGACTAGCATGAATCCATTTTAAAAACTAACCGAAAGCTGAGTTGGAGATTCTTCCATGAATTTCTACTGCAACAATCGAGGCTAGACAATTAAGTATAACCAAATTAAATAATTTTAAGTTCAAATTAAACTAAACCCAAATCAGTTAACACATTTACTAAACCCCAAAAAAAAGAAAAAAAGATTACGTTTTCGAAACCCTAAGTTTATAGTTAGCATTTAACAAAGATTGTAGAAGAAGGAGAAGTTGGTGTTAGTTGCTGGAACGGTGACGGTGGTACTGGTAGTTTGAACGTCTGGTAGTGAGAGAAGTGAATACCGAGTATTCTAGAATTGGGACGAACACCGAAGAGGAGAAGAGAAGGGGTGAAATTAGTTAGGGAATAGGTTGTTATCTAATGGTCGTAAATAAATAAAAAAAATCTAATGACTAGTATGCTACGGTTTAAACTGTTGGTATTCAGTTGGGTGTTTTGATAAACCAGTATCAAACCAATATCAACGGTATTTCTAATATTGAAACCATCCCATGCCGTTGGATCGATGGTACAGTTCGGTTTTGCCTTAAACGGTTTGGCACAGTGCGGTTTTACGGTTTGTGCCGTACCATGTACAGCCCTACTATTACCAGTATTAAAATGAAATTTTAGTCACTAATTTTCCAATTTTAACTCTGCTCTCTTTTCAGCATTTGAGTGAGCTGCTGAGGCTGTTTACCGATACCAGCATGATATGCTCCGTTTTTGCCAGGGTTATGCACTACATGGGCAAGCCAATAACCTTGTCTAAATGCTAATACTGTGTAACTAATGAAATTCAACCAGTTAGTAGGAATACAGTCATAGTACAGTGGTTCCTACTGCTCCCCCTACGGGAGAGGTCTGAAGTTTGAATCTCACCAGAACAACTCCTTGAGGATGGTTAACATGACAACTGTTTAAGTTCTTGTATTCTCTGTCAATAATCTACATTGATATATTTCAAATAGAAAAATTAGGAAAACCATCATTCATCATCCAGGATCTCTGAATACCTTAACTAGCTCCACTGGTCCAAGTTTCACGCATTCCTCCTCAAAATCTCACAGCAACTCGGTCTTTAAATTAGCATCAGACTGCAAATGTACAAAACAGCTCACATACTCAACAACTGCCCAACAGAATACAAACCGAATAACAATGGATACCATGGCTACATTTTCCTGCGAAATGTTTACTTACCCTCATTTCAGCAGGCGTGAGCATAAACTGAAGAATAACAGTAGCTGGAATCAACACCTAGCTATCATCACGACCCCCTGCACATGAAAGAAAGTTGAGTTATGTGCTAGACCAGCACTCTTTATTTCTGTACTTTTGCCTGAAGCATTAAATGCTGCAACTCATAGAGTATACAGAAGAGACGCAATTGCGAGATATTTTTTTTAAAGCATATTGCAAGATGAGACTTACCCCATCCAAGTATCTTGTCCTCGACTTTCTTTAATTTCTGTTTCTTTCTTTTATCTACTTGCTTGGCTATAAACCTATCACCTGTAAAACAAGTTAGAGCTTGTTGTTAAGAAAGTCACCGCCATACTTGAACTGGCACAGAAAATTTGTAACCATGAAATTCGTCGTCATGGGAATTTTCTTCAAAAGTCGCTTCTATCAGAGTCAAGAAGAAGAAGAAGATTTCTCTCTCCACTAGACTGAAGCTGAAGAATGAGAAAAAATTGTGAAGAGCACCCCGAAATTTGTTAACTTTTAACCTCACGTGACCTAAATCTTCATGGCTGTTAATTGGGGTACCATTTTGCTTGGATGTGTGACAAATTGTATAACACAAAATATATTTTGGAAAGGGATTGGTACACCTCCAAGGAAAATAGTACCCCCATTAACAGCATTGCAAATCTTGCACCAAGGCTAGCCAACACACGGTCAGTGACCGACACATGACCAGAGTGCTTGCTCTTAAGGTTATGTTCATTTCCCAAAAAATCATACCTTCACTCTATTATTTTTTCCAGCAAAAATAGGAAATTGAAAAAGTGAAAGTATCACTATAAAGACCCTCAAGTTCGTCAATGCGTTTTGGAGATGATCAATAGACGATTTAGCTGTTAATTACTCGATTAATTAAATATGAGCACTAACTAATATAAACAATAAAAAAATAAACTAGATTTGAAAATAGTATCATCGGATAGATATCAAAAAGTCACGCGAAATGGACTATTAGAACGCGTCAATCGGACAAGAAAGATATCGCACACCGAAGATGGAGTTGAAAATTAATCAAGTTGTCGTTGACTTTGACCGTGACTGTTGACTTTGACTTTAGTTGACCGGACCTATTTTGGTTTGGACCTTTAGTTAGCAAATGTTACCCCATAGTAGTCTCTTGGAGATGAAATAGTAAAGCCTTTTAATAAGGTGTAAAAGAGGTGTTATCCATTTATTTATTCACATTTGAATTTGAGTTAGTTTATCCTCTTCAATTTTAATGCTGTTGCTGTTGTTTCGGAGGAGGATGAATAGGGTGTCATTTTTGTAGAATGTTACGTGCATGCACATATATATATATATATATATATATATATATATATGAATGTATTACAAACTAGTTTTTTTACATTTTGGGATGAGATTGGATCTTAAGAAACAACTAATATTTGTATTTTGGGAGTCATTACTTATCTTCAAAATGTGATTCTTTCCATTAACTAGAAAGTGGTTACAGACTATACTTGTTGTTAGCACGAAAGGAAGAAGGTTTGTTGATTGGTATGAGATGCGCGTCCCAATTTTATATCTATTTTATGCAGATCTACAGGTGGTAAGGCCACCAATAGTATATAGGTGGGAAGGCCACACAATAGTATCCCTATTTTTGTACGGGCAATTCATGTCTCATACATGGATGTTTACTGTTCTTTAAAATCATTTTAACAAGGTTATTATAATTTTTCTTTGGTATTTAGAGAGAATGATGTTGAGAATCTTATATACGGTTGTTGAATTGACGCATGATTTGAGTGGGAAATTTTATGATAGATGCATATGACGGATATAATGTTAGCACCATTAGTTTCTTTGTATACTTGCTATGTAGGATGCGCGTACAATGAGGTACTGGTAAGGTACAAATCTAAATCAGACTTCGAAGCCGAAAACCTCAGGGTGCTTTAATGATCATTGAAGAATCCACAAGAATCACACCTTACTACTCCGAAGGACTGCGTCGCTCAACTATTATTATTGTTGTGAATGAGTGTTGGATAATTGGTTGGAAGAACTTTATATTTTTTTTGTACAACTTATTATTTTAATATGCTTAATCTGTTCTTTCGCGTTTTATCGGTTTTCAGAAAAACCTGCATTATTTTTAAATCATACTAGTGGCTACTTGAAAGTTAGTTGTTATTTCTACCGGGCACCATTCGGGATGATGTGCTCACTCGATACCCACTTTTAGTTTCAGAGATAGATCAAGTTGTGCACATGGCGATGGTCCAAGTCTTGGAAGCTTCGAGAAGTTGAGTCCGTTAGTTGGTTAGCTTCCGCTATGTTTATTTTGTTGTATATTTTATTTGCAAACCAAATCACTATTATTTATGTATCATCTGAAATGAGTTCTTACATTTATTTCAGAGAGGGTTTAGATTTTGGTTAATCTTTGTTTAGAACATTTAAAACGGATTCTTAATTAGATGATTTAGATCCTTAATGTCTCATTATGTAGTTGATTTCTTGGATTAGTAAGTAGCTGGTTTTTGGGGAGGTACAATAACTTGTCCTAAAGCAGGCCAAATTGAAAAGGTAAAGTATCACTTTTCCTGAAATATGCCAAATTGAAAAGTGAAAGTATCACTTTTCCTGAATCAGGGGAGTTTGTGCACGGTCTGTTGGAACTGTGTTTTTTGCATAATGCGGATTTGCTTATTTCATTTCATGGATTAAAAGATCTTGATACTATTTGTTGTATTCTGGTTTTGATAGCTCTCGGTTCGCTGCTCTAGATGATGAGAGCTAGCAGTTGTCGAGGCTGATGAGACTAATGACCCGAAAGAGAGCATTGGGGTTCTACACTGCGATACTTGGGAAATTGGGTTTGCCTGTTGCAATAATCTGGTCCTCAAACCCTGCCTACAGGATATAGTACTTAAGCAGCATAAATTAGTGTTTGAAAATGATGGAAGAAAATAAAAGTGACTGAATATGGATAAGGTAGAATCCATAGACGATGACACCGGAATTTGCATCTTGATTTACTGCAACAAGTCACTCGTGTAAAACTTGAGATTTTCGTTTTTAATTTCGAATTACAGACATTTTCATACATTTACAATACATGCCACTTATATAAGAACCACCACGTATACAAAGATATACATTTTCATTACTACACTCTTACACACTGATTACCCCGAAAAATGATTGGGTAATAATAACTAGATAAGAGATGAGTGACCGTGAAGGGAGTGAAGATGTACATTTTACATTCATGGAACTCGACTTCAACGCTGAATTTCGACATTGCATTTCCCGGTATGTCTTCATGCTGGAAAATAGTTCACAACGGAGTAAGCGTAAGTTACAAAAGCAGTGTGTATGGTTTAAGGAAATGTTAATCTGGAAAAAAAAATTCTTACCTTTTATAAATCTCTAACAGAAACACTAGATCTGGAGTCGAGGCCAAGTGATAGTTCAAAGATAAAAGATATAAAAGAATCTCTTATTTTTAGATTATTCAATTGGTTACACAGCTCATGGTATATATAGAGCTCAATATTCTCAATATAGGAATGACTTATAAACTAGGAAATAATATATTGTAAATAAGGTGGGTATCTATCGTATAGAATGCAACTCTCCCCCTCAAGTTGTTGCATATATATCACACATGCCCAACTTTTCCAGAAAACTTAAGTACCACTACACGAAATCAGGGATTTTGTAACACCCGATTTTGTAACGGATTTTTATTAAGTAACGTCGTATCAACGTTGGTAACTTTGTAACGTTGAATAATCGTTGCGATAATTGGTATCTGTTACAGAGTTTCGGGAGGGTTGTGGGTAATTACCTTCCGATCCTCAACTTAAATTGCCAAGTTACATTGTTACCCTCCATTACTACTATTAGCGCCTCTATTACTACTATCAGCTCCCAATTTCATCTCACACTCAAGGGCTACCAAACCTCCCAACGATTCTGGATTTTTTCTCCAACATTTTTCCCCCAATATAACTCTTCATTTTAATTACCGAAAATCAGAAAACAAAACTAAAATCAATGAAATTAGTTTTTCGTTTTTTTTTTAAATTGTGCGAAAATTAAAAGAGAATAAATATGTTGAGAACAACCGAGATCCTGAAACATTTCTCCACCCATTTCCCTTTTCCTCTCCATCCATTTTACTCCATCGATTTGATCTTCGGAAACATCGAGATGCAGCTGCAGAGAACTTCATTAACAACACGAATCAGTCAATTTTTCTGTGAATCATCGATGTAACCCTAGATTTAAGTTTAATCGATGTCTCATAGAAGTATTGACACTGATTCACAATCTTGGAAATGCAAATCTGGGTTATCATCATCTAAGGTATTTCATTTATTCGTTTTTCTCTGAATCGTAGTTTTTTCAATATTTGGGGGTTTAATAATTTTACAAATTGGAGGTTAGAAACTATTGATTTTGAATTTGAATGATGCAATTTCTGATGGTGTTTATGAACATCTATATCTCTTAGATTTATATGTGATTGTTGATTTTAGCTTTATGGTTTTTGTGTTTGTTGAGTGTGATTAAGAAGATTTGTATATGCAATTATAGATGTTGCAGTACATTGTATTATGTTTTAAGAATATCTCATTGTACTTTGTAGGTTTAGTTGATAATTAGACTGAGTCATACATAGTATTTTACTTGTTTGTAGGATGTCACATTTTGTTTATACTGATATCTCCATTTGTTTATAGATGGCTGAATCAATCAATTGTGTATTGAAGCAGAAGCTCTAATGAGAATCCCAACCAGTTTTTGCGATTTAGATGAAAACCAAAGAGAAGCTATTGTTCATAATTTGTTCCCTTTGCCTAGTCAGATTCTAGTTCTTTATGATTTGAATTCATTGCCAAAGTAGTTTCTTGGGTCAGTGGTCAGAATACATTATAGATTACAATTAGGTGTGTATATGCCTCAACCAGCACCAAGTAGTTTTGTGGGTCAGTGGAATCATGTAGGTTTCACAAGACTCGATCTTGAGTCAAGTTATTACGGCTTTGACAGATGATCAACATATTGTAATACCTTTTGTTGATAAACTTAGACTCAGTTATAGTGTTTGGGTGTAGGATATATTGTTACTATTAGTGAATCAAGATTGTATTATGTTTTGAGAAGCAGTTTCTGCACTTTAGATGAAAATCGTAGAGAATTAGGATTCGTAATATGTTCCCTTACCTTGTACTAGGATTCTAGTTCTTGATAGAATTCAGATAATGCTTTAGTAAATTCATAGATCATACAATACATTTCAACATACCATAGTTTAACATACCATACCATTGCTCCTTTCATTAGAAATCACAATGACATCTCCAACATACCAAATGTAACCCACTATATTCAATTCAACACAAAAAGAAACCGAAATTCCAATTTCATTAACCATTTTTACAAACACCATCACTATTACAGATCAGACCCCTAATTACTAAGTAGTTCCATTACAACCTTTTTTACAGCCAGCACCAAAGGAATAATGAAATACCAGTTCAACAATCAAACCCATTCACAAGATCAACATCAAAACATGACCCAAAAACCTAGTCTGTAATTCTCTCAAACATCTGAGACATTAACTATTCATACCAGGAAAAACTAGACTGTTCAAACCCCCCTGCAAACACCTTAAACACATACTACTAAAATTGTTAGCAGTTACCATCTGCATAACAGTATCAAAACAAACCCATCTGTTCAAAAAAAATAATCCGAGAAAGCAAAATAACCACAAGAAAACCAATACCTATTCTATCAGCAGCTTTTGCAATATGAGAAAAATTATCAGCAAACACCTACAAGATTCCTTTTAATTTTCACGAAGAAGCTCTTAGTCCGATTTTACAAAATCGAAGCTTTCTCATAGAAATCTTGTTGATGTTCCAGGGATGATTATTCAGAATCATCACCGTCGTCACTGCCCATCTCATCGATGTACTCATTGCTATTCTGACTGCTTGCAATTTCAGTTGCACTATCATCACCGTCGCTTCCCATCTCATTGCTGTACTCATTGCTATACTGACTTCCTGTTTCAGTTGCACTTCCACAACCTCCATCACCTGCATCTTCACTTCCTTCATCATCTTCATTCTCTTCCTCGAAATCTCCAACCTCAACTGGTTCACCATTCTCATCAAGACCATCAATTGTTTCTCCATCAGAATCAACATTCAGTCTCTCATTCATGGTTCTTGCAAAAAGCTGAAGGATTGATTTTTCTACTAAGTATCTTTTATACCATGCATCCTCATACTTTTCTCTCTCTTCCTCCTTTGTTTCTCTGTCTCAGAATTTCTCTCATGATCACTTTTCTCTTCCTCTTCAGACTCACTTTCGGCTGCACTGCGAGTCTTTCTCCAAACAACTTCTCTCCCCTCATCTCTTTCTTATCTTTCTCTAGCTTTCCTCACATCTCTTGCAATTCTCCTCCTCTTCCAAAATTCTTATTCTGGAGCATTTTCCTGACAAACTCTTTCATACTCAATCTGACGATTTCTCTTGTCAATCTCTTGCTGCAGAAAATCCTTCAAATTCTCCAACTCTCTAGTACACAGAGTCTTGGAAACTATCTTTGCGAATTTAAAAGATACAGAAGGTTGATTATCTCCGTTGGTATTGTTTCCTCCTTGATCACCCATTATCTCTAATTAATCTATGTTTTTTTCCTTAATTTCTTTGCCTCTTTTCGGATGATTTTTGTGTATTTTTGAAACTCTCTGTTTAATTTCCTTTTGTAGAGAAGATGCCATTAATAGTCATTTAAGGCATTTGGTGGAACGTCTCGTCCCTTGGCAATTCACGCCTATTTAAAGGCATGCGCAACAAGTCCTTAAATCAACATAACTCTTTTTTAACTACTGCACACCAAGAATGCTAATGGGGGTGTACCGAATTAGTGTGTGTGTGGGTGGGGGGGGGGTTCCAAAATCATATAAGACAAAACTGGTTATACCTTGGGGATGGTACGCCCCCCACTAATTTGGTACACCCCCATTAGCCTAATTGTAGACTCTTCAGTATCTCTTAATAACTAATAACTGCCATTAAGGGGTTGATAGATAGTTCAACCAAGCAGTAATTATCATATTTGATTTTTAGTAGATACCGAAGAGCCAGCACCTGTAATCGAGAGGCATTATGTGTCACTGATGTACTGCATATATAATGGCAGTGTTCACACCTGAAATGTCTTAACATTCATGTCAAACAAACATGGTCAAACATAGGTCAAGCTAAATAAAATCATCACTGTGCCACATAATGCCTAAATTTTCAAAGAAAAATAAAAAGTTTTATGGGGTTTCGAACCTCCGACCTATAAATTACTTAAACTAAAGTGAACTACTGTTCCAGGCTACTGTTTTTGACATTAACTGGATTTGTATCTAATTTATACAATTATTATTTTCCTAAATATTAAATGAAGTTGTGTATAGATGGGCCATATCTTGAACTGCATCATGGGTTGGCTCAGGCATCATGCCATATCTCAACACCCTGGTCCCTGAGTCCTGACCAACAACTTATTAATCAAGTAATGTCAAACAAATTAGATCAAGCAAAATAAAATCAGCACACTTGTGTATAGATGGTCCATATCTTAAACTGCAGCATGGTTTGGCTCAGGCATCATGCCATATCTCAATACCCTGGTCCCTGACCAACAACTCAAATGATCCACAAAAATATACCAACACAATGTCCGGAACAGCGTCTGAGACATAACTCATTATCAGTTCATCTAATTCCATTGATTTGATTTGCAAAAAACTTCAGCAACAAAAATGATTGAATCAATCAATTCTTCTGTGAAACTTCGATTAAAGGATGGATTTAAGTTTAATCAATCTCTTATAGAAGTATTGACACTGATTCATAATCTTGGAAATGCAAATCTGGGTTATGTTCATCCAAGGTATTTCTCATTCATTCATTTGGGGGTTTCTTGGAGATTCAGCTGCAGAAAACTTCATCAACAACAATGAATCAATCGATTCTTCTATAAAACATCAAATCAAGCCTAGATTTTAGTTTAATCGATATCTCATAGAAGTATTGATGGTGATTCATAATTTTTGAAATGCAAATCTTGGTCATCTTCATCTAATGTATTTCTCATTCATTCATTTGGGGGTTTAATGATTTTACAAATTGGAGGTTACACACTTTTGATTTTGAATGGTACAATTTTTGATGGTGATTATTAAGTATGAACATCTCTATCTTTCAGATTTTAGGTTTATTTTTATGTTTCTATGAATTGTATCCTGTTTTGAGAATGTTTGGGTGATTATGAACATCTCAATTGCATGCTTTATGCCTCCACCAAGTGGTTTTATATGTCAGATGATCTTAGACTCATGCATAGTATTTGGTTGTAGGATGTCAGCATTGGTGAATAAAGCTTGTATTCTGTTTTGAGAATCACCATCTCTGGAATCTTTGTGATTTGTATTCATTGTCAGATTGTAGAATTAAATTAGGTGTGCATAAGCATACACCAAGTAGGGTTTGTGTCAATTATATGCAAATCGAATATGACACAACCAACACAAGCCAAATTTTTTTAGTCATGTTCGTAATCTGTCCCTTCGCCAGATTGTAGATTAAGACTAGTTATGTATATGTCTCTCCATCAAGTTAATTAGACTGGATAGAGAATCAAAAATGCAATTTCAAAGATGCAGGGCAACTATTAAGAAACACTAAAGTGACTTGTTTTCAGTATGCATTTGTTTTCATTACATTTTAGTCTTGTACATGTTCCAGTTCTTTGCATTGTTTTCAAAGATTATACAACCTGCATCTCCAACATTATCGACACATAATCATCGGACAATATAAATAAACTGACTTCATCATATTGCATTTCATAAAGTTACAACTGTCCATTCAGTTTGAGCAACATTTAGCAGCAACACTATCATGTTTATATCCAGTTACACACAAAAAATCCAAGTACCAAAAACAAAATGAAAAAAGCAAAATAAACACAACTTTCCCCTGTATCATCTCGTGCATTTTCAGTCTCCATTTCCATGAACAAAAAAGCAAACATGATTCAGTGACTTACCATTTTCCCTTCGATAAGGCTTATTCGTTATACCCGATCACTCGGAATCAGAATCATCAAATTCTGATTTGTCAGAACACTCTTCCTCCTCATCAGGCTCTTCCTCCTCATCAGACCCCTCTTTCTCTTCATCTTCATCTGACTCCGTTTCGGAATCGCTCTTTTTGGCCAAAATTTCATCATTAACCCCAAGAATCTCATCTTCGCGAAAATCCTCAAGTGACTTTTCTAGGTCAGATGCAGCTTCGTCTGAATCTGTAGTGGAGATATCACTGACATTATGAACAAAAAAAAATGGCTCTTCATCTTCGGTAGCACTTGCATTACTATCGCGCGGCCCATATTCTTTTTCCTCTGCCGCCTTGATCTCCGCCATTTCCGCCAACCTAATCCTTTTGTCATGCACTGCATAGTACTTTTCATTCTTTTCTTTATCTTTGAAGGGATCACAGAGACGCTTTTTTGTAAAAATATCTACCGGTTTATCTTGTACTTTATTTTCCGCAGCATGCATTTCTTGCCAGAGAGGATCGAGTTCAATAGCTATCAACAAGTCACTTACTCTCTTTTGTACTTTCTGGAGATCATCCTTGGTCATCTGCATAATCATCTGCATAGTGGCGGATAACCTTTCTTGTCTTTCCCTCTTTTCCCACTCTTTCAATTGTTGCTCTTCACTCATGGGGGCTTTACCCTTTCGTCTGCGTCGATCATCATCACTAGCCATTTTGATTGATTTGATTTAGAAAAAAATTCAGAGAACAATTATGCTCTACAAATTTTCTCTCTGAAATTATTTGCTCTCTGACCCTTTGGTTTCCCCCTTATAAACTAGTCTAACCTAAAAGACACAACAATTGGTAACAGAAATAAACTCTAAATTCTTGCAGGGTCACGCCTATTCCTTAGAAAAAGCTTTAATCGGTAATATCACCTGACAATAATAACCGCCAATTTTGGTATGAATTCATATGGTTTTGTGGTTGAAAACTTAAATGGGAAATTTGTAACGGTACCCCTGCTATGAAGAGTAAAAAACGCCTATGAAAGGTAATTTGCTCATTTTCACAGTCGTCGGAGAATTTGCTGACGACGAGGGTAATTTGGTCATTTTCACTGTCGTCGGAAAATTTGTTTTCACCGCCGCCGGGAATTTTTCTTTCACCGTCGCCGGAAATTTTGCTTTCACCGTCGCTGGATCCATCCAATCTGATATTTGACATCAAAAACCTCACCTGGACGAGAACATTAGGTCTGTATATGGTAATCTTGCAACCTGAGTTCTATAATAGGTTGCAGAATCATCTCAGGATCCATCCAATCTTATATTTGACATCAAAAACCTCACATGGATGAGAACACTGGGTCTGTAGATGGTAATCTTGCAACCTGAGTTCCATAATAGGTTACAGAATCATCTCAGGATCCATCCAATCTGATATTTGACATCAAAAACCTCACCTGGACGAGAACATTGGGTATGTATATGGTAATATTGCAAACTAAGTTCCATAATAGGTTGCAGAATCATCTTAGGATCCATCCAATCTGATATTTGACATCAAAAACCTCACCTGGACGAGAACATTGGGTCTGTATATGGTAACCTTGCAAGCTGAGTTCCATAATAACTTACAGAATCATCTCAGGATCCATCCAATCTGATATTTGACATCAAAAACCTCATTTGGATGAGAATATTGGGTCTGTATATGGTAATCTTGCAAGCTGAGTTCCATAATAGGTTGCAGAATCATCTCAGGATCCATCCAATCCGATATTTGACATCAAAAACCTCATCTGGACGAGAATATTGGGTCTGTATATGGTAACCTTGCAAGCTGAGTTCCATAATAGGTTGCAGAATCAACTCAGGATCCATCCAATCTGATATTTGACATCAAAAACCTCACCTGGACGAGAACATTTGGTCTGTATATGGTAATCTTGCAACCTGAGTTCTATAATAGGTTGCAGAATCCACTCAGGATCCATCCAATCTGATATTTGACATCAAAAACTTTACCTGGACGAGAACATTGGGTCTGTATATGGTAATCTTTCAACTTGAGTTCCATAATAGGTTGCAGAATCATCTCAGGATCCATCCAATCTAATATTTGACATCAAAAACCTCACTTGGACGAGAACATTGGGTTTGTATATGCTAATCTTGCAACCTGAGTACGCCTCGTTTTGCTTCCGATTATGTGTTTGACCACAAATTTGACCAACTTGACCACATATTTGACCAACTTGACCACAAATTTGACTAACTTTACCTCGATCCGGACGCCTTAGACTTAGATATTTTTAGAGAAAAAGAAAATCTCTCCTTAATTATTGTCCTCTTCTCTCTTGTCTTAAAGTTTTGGCTCTCAAATTTCGTTTCCCTCTCACTTTCCCAATCTAATAACACTTCTTGATATTCATTCCCTCACAAATTTCATTTCCCTCCTCTGACTCAATAATTTCAACTCTCCTCCTGTATTATTAAAAGAGGGAGACTAAGAACTCGGACCTTTTTCCCATCTTTCATTGTATCTCATATCTCAAGGTGTTTTCTTTGTGCCTTTTAGCTACGAATAGATTCATCAAAATTATTTATTTTTCTCCTTTAGGGTTTCAATTTGTTTAATAGATCTGTATGAAGATCACTGGTATGTTTTAGATTTGTACTTTTCCCTTTAAAATTAGGCTTTTCCTGGTTGTAATCTCAATAGATTTTAACAAGATATTTTCGATTTTTTGTTGTTGTTGTTGCTGTTGTTGTTTACTGCTTAACATCTATACTGTTTACTTCTTAGCATCCATGTGTAATGGCTTTCAATATATTTCTGCTTTACATTTAAGGTTTATTGATTTTTAGTGGTTTGCATTATCTTTCAATAGTTTGTTTATATGCTGATGTTTACTGCTTTACATTCTTTTTTCTCTTGGATGTTGTAATATCTTTCTATAGATTACAACCCAAATAAGGTTTATTCAACTGTAATCTCATTCATCAGATTGCTGCTCTAGATTTATGGTTGTTTGGTTGTAATCTATTTCCCTCTAGTTCTGTATGCAGTTTGTTGGTACGTTTCCTATATGTACTGTATTGGTCCGGCAAATCTGTTTAAGCGTTTGAATAAATTCATTATTAGAAAAAATCAACGTTGTCAAAATGAATTTATTCCATCCCTTAGAGAGCCTTGCAGGATTAGTATACACCTACATCGATATGAGTTGTATCCTTCGTCTAGGATTCTAGCCATTCCCATGAGCGCGATGCTGCTGCCGGTTTCCTATATGGACAGTATTGGTCCTGCAAATCTGTTTAACCGTTTGAATAAATTCATTATTAGACAAGATCAACTTTGTCAAAATGAATTTATTCCAGTCCTTAGAGAGCCTTGCAGGATTAGTATACACCTACATCGATATGAGTTGTATCCTTCGCCTAGGATTCTAGCCATTCTCATGAGCGCGATGCTGCTGCCGGTTTCATTTTTAATCGCAGGTTTGTTTTGTCACCTATTATGATCTATTCAATAATGAAGTTTATATAAACGATTTGATTCCAAGTTGTTTAACATGAATTGCAGGATTGGCATACAACCACAAAAGCACTGGAAATTCATTTTTATGCCTAAAGATACAACACCCAGCACAGAGTTTTCGGAGATTTTGTGCATGTGGGTTGTATATTTTGGCACAAATCATTATCCCCTCATAGAGACGGATGCACCAAACAAGTAACATCTTTAATTCCAGTTGGTGAGTAAACACTTAACACATTAGAGTTTCTTGCATTACTTATCATTATTATGGTCTCTTTCCCTTGATGAAAATTGGTTGATTCTTACTACCCTTCCCTTTATTTTGCAAGGATTCATTGATGCGACCTGAAGCTATGTAAGTGTGGCAAAAATTCATAGGTAACAAGTGCATATCTCGTAATGTATTTTTGCCACCATTTACGTAGCCTTGCAGGACCAGTGTACACCAAGATAAGAGATGTGGTAGTTTTGAGGTACCTAGAGATGTGCTCGCATAGCCGTTATATGAGACACTGTTGATGTGAAGGTGCATGTTTCCTTTTCTATCTCAGGTTCGTTTACTTACCTATTATCATCTCTTCAAATATATGTTTTACATGACTCCTGCCAACAACTTACCACCATAGATTTTTCAGAGTGGATACATATTATTCGTTAGGTTTGCTGTAAATGAAGGAGATCGATGCAGCTAACCTGACAACTAATACGTTTTCCTATCTAATTCCATTGGTGACTAAACTCTTATGATAATTAGTTTCCCTTGTCATTATTTTATCCTGACTGAAATACTCACTTACTACTATTCTCTTTTTGTTTTCTGAGGACTCATTGACTTGAAGTTGGAGATGTGTTAGTGTCACAGTACCATCTGAAGTGAAGAACAAGATAAGAGACTGTTGTCTGTTCCTGCAAGGCTATTCAAGAGCTAGAATAAATGAAGTTGGTTCAAATGATTTTATTCCGAGCTCTTGAACAGGACTTGTAGGATACGTATACAACAACGAAAGAACAAGATATTTATTTTTATGCCAGAACAAACAACTCACCACAGCGAGTTTTCGTAGAGAAAACATATTACTGTATATCTTAATTTTCTGTAAACCTTATGTAGGTGAGTTGTTTATGTTGGCACAAATCAAGCTCACCTTATTGAGATCGATGCAGCAAACCTGACAAGTAACCTCTTTAATTTTAGTTGGTGAGTTTACTCTTAACACATTAGAGTTTCTTGCATTACTAATCATTATTATGGTCTCTTTCCCTTTATGAAAATTGGTTGATTCTTATTACCCTTCCCTTTGTTTTGCCAGGATTCATTGATGCGACCTGAAGATGTGTAAGTGTGGCAAAAATTCATAGGTAACAAGTGCATATCCTGTAATATATGTTTGCCACCACTTACGTAGCCTTGCAGGACCAGTGTACACCAAGATAAGAGATGTGGTAGTTTTGAGGTACCTAGAGATGTGCTCGCATAGCCGTTATATGAGACACTGTTGATGTGAAGGTGCATGTTTCCTTTTCTATCTCAGGTTCGTTTACTTACCTATTATGATCTATTCAAATATCTGTTTTACATGACTCTTGCCAACAAGTGCAACTTACCACCATAGATTTTTCAGAGTGGATACGTATTAGTCGTTAGGTTTGCTGTAAATGAAGGAGATCGATGCAGCTAACCTGAAAACTAATACATTTTCCTCTCTAATTCCATTGGTGACTAAACTCTTATGATAATTAGTTTCCCTTGTCATTATTTTATCCTGACTGAAATACTCACTTACTACTATTCTCTTTTTGTTTTCTTAGGACTCATTGACTTGAAGTTGGAGATGTGTTAGTGTCGCAGTACCATCTGAAGTGATGAACAAGATAAGAGACTGTTATCTGTTCCTGCAAGGCTATTCAAGAGATGGAATAAATGAAGTTGCTTCAAATGATTTTATTCCGAGCTCTTGAACAGGTCTTGTAGGATATGTATACAACAACGAAAGAACAAGATATTCATGTTTATGCCAGAACAAACAACTCACCATAGCGAGTTTTCGTAGAGAAAACATATTACTGTATATCTTAATTTTCTGTAAACCTGATGTAGGTGAGTTGTTTATGTTGGCACAAATCAAGCTCACCTTATTGAGATCAATGCAGCAAACCTGACAAGTAACCTCTTTAATTTTAGTTAGTGAGTTTACTCTTAACACATTAGAGTTTCTTGCATTACTAATCATTATTATGGTCTCTTTCCCTTGATGAAAATTGGTTGATTCTTATTACCCTTCCCTTTGTTTTGCCAGGATTCATTGATGCGACCTGAAGATGTGTAAGTGTCGCAAAAATTCATAGGTAACAAGTGCATATCCTGTAATATATTTTTGCCACCACTTACGTAGCCTTGCAGGACCAGTGTACACCAAGATAAGAGATGTGGTAGTTTTGAGGTACCTAGAGATGTGCTCGCATAGCCGTTATATGAGACACTGTTGATGTGAAGGTGCAGGTTTCCTTTTCTATCTCAGGTTCGTTTACTTACCTATTATGATCTATTCAAATATCTGTTTTACATGACTCCTGCCAACAAGTGCAACTTACCACCATAGATTTTTCAGAGTGGATACGTATTAGTCGTTAGGTTTGCTGTAAATGAAGGAGATCGATGCAGCTAACCTGAAAACTAATACATTTTCCTCTCTAATTCCATTGGTGACTAAACTCTTATGATAATTAGTTTCCCTTGTCATTATTTTATCCTGACTGAAATACTCACTTACTACTATTCTCTTTTTGTTTTCTGAGGACTCATTGACTTGAAGTTGGAGATGTGTTAGTGTCGCAGTACCATCTGAAGTGAAGAACAAG
This sequence comes from Papaver atlanticum, assembly GCA_023531105.1. NCBI lineage: Eukaryota > Viridiplantae > Streptophyta > Magnoliopsida > Ranunculales > Papaveraceae > Papaver > Papaver atlanticum. Next base: position 234,063 of record JAJJMB010008202.1, on the reverse strand, counting down.
ATAAGAGACTGTTGTCTGTTCCTGCAAGGCTATTCAAGAGATGGAATAAATGAAGTTGCTTCAAATGATTTTATTCCGAGCTCTTGAACAGGTCTTGTAGGATAGGTATACAACAACAAAAGAACAAGATATTCATGTTTATGCCAGAACAAACAACTCACCACAGCGAGTTTTCTTAGAGAAAACATATTACTGTATATATTAATTTTTCATAAATCCGATGTAGGTGAGTTGTTTATGTTGGCACAAATCAAGCTCACCTTATTGAGATCGATGCAGCAAACCTGACAAGTAACCTCTTTAATTCCAGTTGGTGAGTAAACTCTTAACACATTAGAGTTTCTTTCATTACTTATCATTATTATGGTCTCTTTCACTTGATGAAAATTTGGTTGCAGGTTAGGTATACAACAACAAAAGATCAAGATGTTCATTTTTATGGCAGAAGAAACAACTCCCTACATCGAGTATTTGTAGAGACATATTACTTGTTAATTTTCCAAATACTCGATGCCTATGCGTTGTTTCTCTTGGCACAAATAATGCTTACCTTATGGAGATTGATGATGCAACAAGCCTGACAAGCAACCTACTTAATTCCAGTTGGTGAGTAAACTCTTAACACACTAAAGTTATGTGCATTACTTATCATTATTATTGTCCCCTCTAAATGAAAAATTTGGTTGATTCATACTACCATTCTCTTTGCTTTTCGAGGATTCATTGATACAAACACCTGAAGATGGACAAGTGATGAACAATTGAGACCGTGTTGGCCTTGCAAAGATGTATAAGCGAGGGATTAACTTGTAACCAAGATCAAGATTCTTGAATTAAGTTTATCCCTGCCCTTGTATTGCGTTGCAGGACATTGATAGAGAAATATAATTAGAACTGTTGATGTGAAAGAATACCTGAACATGTGGACAAGTTAGAAGATATGAGACAATGTTGGTCCTGTGAAGCTGTGGAAGTAGGACAACTGAGAAGTAACACATTCGCGTCTCTAATTCTTATGGTGAGTAAACTCTTACTACCACTCTCCCATACTTTTTCATATGAACCGTGTATGTGAATTGGCAGTTACAATTCTGTTAAATAAATATAAACTATTGATACTTCGGTTATCAATGTTCAAATTATCATGATTGAATGGTATTCAACAATGAATATGTACCAACTCCAGAATGACAATGCACATGTAACTGAATGATTCTTTGTCTCTCCTGCGAACATTGTTCCTAATTTTATTGTTTGCAGAAGTATCACATTCAGAATGATCATGTAAAAAAAAATGCCCAAATTACTGAATGAATCTTTCTCTCCTATGAGATCTGTTTCTAATTTTGGTTTCTGTTTCATTTATTGTTGGCGGATGAACAACTTTTTTCAGCCAAGGTATATATAACGCAGAACAACACTTGCTTATATTTAGAAACTATTGAAAAACACAACCCTTCTCATTTAATTATAACCATATAGGGGAACCATGTATTTTTTTAGGCTTAAGTAGTTCTTCCAATGTAAAGATGATACTCATATATACTTTACGTATGTGAATGATTCAGGAGTATGTATTCCAGAATAGTTGAATGAATGAATTCCTTATGTTGCTAGAATGAGAATGTATGTATTGTGGAATGAGTTTAAATTCCAGAATAATTGAATGAATGAATTCCTTGATCTGCTAGAATGAGAATGTATGTATTGTGGAATGAGATTGAATTATGGGTTTCAGATTCAGTATTGCAGGTTCAGAAATGAATTGCAATGCATCTTCAGAAACTAATTGTATTACAGCTTCAGAAATGGATTGCATTGCATTGCAGGGTCTAATTATGGAAGCTTATTTATAACAGTAAAAAACGTTGTTTTTTCTGAAAACTATTTTTTTTTCCAACATCGAATCAACGTTATAAAATCTGTTAGTAATTAGCACACCTGGCAAATTCATTACTGTACCAATGAATTGTCAACGTCTAAAGCCGTTAGTCTATATGTTACAAGTGACAGACACGTGGCAGACTGCAAACGTTACAGTCAGCTGTTACGAATCGAATCGTTACAACAAGCTGTTATATCCAAAATGTTACAATCAATCATCAACGTTTGAAGCCGTTACTTTAAACATTAGAAACAATCGACACGTGTCGTACGGCAGTCGTCACACTGAGCTATAACGGTTGTGAATTATTACAATAACTGTTAAATCCAATCTGTTACAATCAACAAAACAACGATTAAACTCGTTGATGTAGCTGTTACAAGGAAGGACAGGTGGCAATAAGTCAACCGTTACACACAAAGTCGCCGTTACAGTATCTGTTACACCGAATTGTTACAGGCTAACCGTTACGATCTGCACAATAACGGCTATCCGTTACAAAAAAATGATATCAGATAAATCTTGTGATGACTAGATAACCGTTGGTGTATTTATTCCAATGAATGAAACCGTTATTTAATAAAAATTTATTGTAACGAAACGAACCGTTGATAAAATATTGTAACATTAATAATAACGACACATTTTCAACGTTTTTTTGACGTTACAATATATAGATACTAACATTTTTTCAATGTTACAAAATCCCTGATTTCGTGTAGGGTACTTCTTACTCGATACTGAGTGAGTAAGGATGTCAGCGAGCGGATCTTCAGAACGAATTGGTGGCAACTCAATAATTTTTTTGTCCAGCTTCTCTTTGATGAAAAATATATCAATCTCCACATGTTTAGTACGATCATGTTGTACAGGATTATATGCAATATCACGTGCAAGTTTATTATCAAAATACAAAAGAATTGGTTCCTTAGGAAGAAACCCTAAATCCTTGAGGAAAAATTTTAAACACAAAGTTTCGCAGATACCATTCGCCACACCTATAAATTCATCCTCTGCACTTGAACGTGAAACAACATTCTGTTTTCTTCTTCTCCATGTAACTAGGTTACCTCCCACAAAGGTAAAGTATCCCGCACTAAAGCGTATGACATCTTTTTCTCCTACATAGTCTGAATCTGTATATGCCACAATTCTTCGACAATCTTAATTTTTTGAAAAATAAAATCCCTTTTCCAGGAGTAGACTTCAAATACCGCAAGATACGTATAACTGTATCCATGTGTTGCTCTCCTGGATTGTGCATAAATTTTCTAACAACACTAAGTGCATAATAAAGATCTGGACTCGTGTGAGATAGATACATCAATCTTCCCACAAGTCTTTGATATCTTCCTTTATCAACCGGTACTTAATCAGGCTCAATATATAGTTTCACCCTTTCTTCCATAGGTGTATGAACTAGTTGAGATGCTCACATGCCCACTTCTTGTAAAAAAACAAGGATATATTTTCTCTGTGACAAGAAAATTCCCTTACTAGATCGAGATACTTCAATCCGAAGGAAGTATTTTAGGGAACCAAGGTCTTTCATTTTAAATTCCTTAGATAAGTAGTTCTGTAAAGATCTCCTCTCTTCTGGATCATTTCCTGTCACCACCATGTCATCAACATATATGATAAGATCTGTAATTTTATCCTTCTTTTTCTTTATGAACAAAGTATGATTAGAGTTAATCACGATATCCAAAGTTCATCATAGACTTGGTAAATCTTCCAAACCATGTTCTTGGAGATTATTTCAGTCCTTGTAATGATTTATTTAACTTACATACCTTTTTACTATGGGGTGAAGAAATATGAATACCTGGCGGAAGCTCCATGTACACTTCTTCAGATAATTTACCATGCAAAAAGGTATTTTTTACATCGAACTATTGTAAAGGCCAGTCCAAGTTAGCAGCGAGAGATAACAATACTCGCATTCTGTTGATTTTAGTTACATGAGCAAAAGTTTCAGTATGATCTATGTCATAAGGTTGACTGTATCCCTTAGCAACTCATCATGCTTTTATAGCGTTCAATCTCACCATTTTATTTGTATTTAATTGTGAAGACCCGACGACAATGAAAACACTGAGGTACCAAAATACCCTACCAACTTTTTCGTAGGAAATATGTATGGACAAACTCAACATAACTCCGAGAGTTAAAACTCAATCAAGGAAAGCGTCTGGAGTTATATCTCTATCTCTCTTGCGATTATAACATTTACATAATTAAATCCGTGAACCTAATCACAAAGAGAGTTCTTAGAAGGTACCAAAGACCAATGTCCAAGGATCAATCAAGTCGTATCCAACAAAAAAGGTCGAACGTATCTACTTAGATTGATCAATGTACAACCTGTGATATTTCAATTATAAAGATAAACAATATAATACGGGAAAAAAAATTACACAGACACCAGAAATTTTGTTAACGAGGAAACCACAAATGCAGAAAACCCCCGAGACCTAGTCCAGATTGAACACCAAACTTTATTAATTTGCTACAGACACTAGCCTACTATCAATTAACTTCGGTTTGGAATGTAGCTGAGCCCGAAATCAGTCTCTCGCTGATTTAGGTACAGACGCGCTCCTTACGCCTCTTGAATCCCAGCAGGACTCCGCGCAATTTATTCCCTTAAATGACGTCACACCAACTAAGAGTTCCTTTAACTCAATTGAAAACTTTAAACCAAATCTTTCTTCCATAGATTAAGCATATATAATTGATTTCCTGATTTATGATCGAAACAGATGATCAGATCAAACGTAAGATCCAGGTGATGAAAATCGATAACAACTTGACAGAAGTCTGGCTATCCTCCAAATCCGGACTTATTCAACCTGAAATGGAACCTAGATTATTATTCACCTCACAAGTATAAAACTTGTGGAATCACAAAGTTTAGACGAAGAGAACTTTGTGAATACTATTTATCTTGCTCAAGTGACAAATAAACAATCGAACAAGATCATGATACTCAAGTTATCAAGATAAAAGATAACTGGACATGGCTTCATGAATCCCAATAAATTCTTTGATAGTCGCTAAACCCTAAAAGGGTTTTGGAGAGAACAACTCTAGATACAATTAGGACACATGAAAAAGTAGTGTAAGGATTAAATGATCTCAGTTTCCAAGAGTTCCTCTTATATAGACTTCAAAGCATAGGTTGTTTTACATTTAAGCTAAGATAGCTTTGGAACCAAGCAAACAATATCCACCATTAGATGAAATCTTTGAATCTAATTCACATAAACAAGATATACAATCTGGTTAGGTAAACCGTAACCAAACCATGTATAAAAACTATGTTCAACATGGTTAGCCGAAACAAGCCGGTTTGAACTTAAAATCTTAACACTCATTTCCATGAACACAAAGAAATTTATCTTGAGTCACAATCATTTGATCAAATAAGTCTAGTGTTAATTAGAGAATTGATCAAATGCAAATCATCTCGTAGAAATAATTTAATCGCATTTGAACACAATCAAAATAGTTTTTAAATGCACAAAGTACACATACATGAGTCATTCGTGAATCGGCTGAGTCATGGTACGCGGACTGGTTTTCAAAACTTATGAGCAAAACCGAGTTTCGGAGTTGACCTATATTTTCAGTTCACGTACCGGTTTGCAAACATAGGTGCAAAACTGAGTTCCATAGTTTACATAACTTTTCAGTTTGCAAACCGATTTGGAAACCTTAAGATTTTACCGGTTCCGGAGTTAACATATGCTTTTCAGTTTGCGTACCAGTTTGGATACTTAAACCTGGTTCTCTTACCACATTTCAAAAATGGTTTGTATACGTATATATATACCTATCCGGATCATGAAACAAACAGATTTTCCTATGATTTCCATACGAATTTGCGTATCACACAAATCCGTAAGTCAATATATATCTACTCCGCTACGTGTACGAATACATAGTACGGCTTCAGACATATAACAGTTATCTCAGTTTGTAAAACTGATCACACTGTCTTGTATTCCGAATATAGTAGTTCTATATTTCTCTAAATCAATTCGAAACATTACCGAATAACATCAATGACACATATCACTGTTCCTGATTATTTTCGAATGATAGACTTGAATCACGATTTGGTTCCGAACAATAAACTGTTTTCAACCGAAATTGATCAACTATGATCAAATGTTCATTAAGCTTAGTCATTATATTTTGAGAAATTCGTAAACTAAATAATTAGTTCTCGACTCGAAAGTCTTGTCTATGCAAGCTAGTCTAATTAGTTATGCGACAATCGTCTCAAGGATAAAAAGGTGAATATAACTTGAGAATAGGTGGTTCAGTCTTCAATTACCTTTTGCTGATGAAGTTCTCCCAAAGCTTCGGTTGATCTTTGCCTTCAAACGGTAGAACACAAATGATGACTGGTTCGTTTCTCAACTACCTCTATCCTAGACCGAGACTTAACTAATTGTAGACTAGAAATCAAGATATAGTTTTGACACCTAAATTTGACAACAAGATTGATATATCAACACTTGTGAGTTCGGCCGAGCAATGCTCTAACAGACGTCCCACAATCTTTCCTCCTTCTAGACAATCAACATAATCCCAAGTACCATTTTCTCTTAAGGATCTCTCTTCTTCATCTTCCATAGGTGCCTTCCATAATGGATGAGCTAATGCTTCTTCCACATTGTTAGGAATAAAAATAGTAGATAGTTGATTCACAAATTCCCTATTTGTTTCATACAAAGGGTGGGTTGAGACATACTGGCTCATAGGGTATTTGACCTTACTAGAGATTTCTGGTTCATATGTGGGTTTAAGAAAACCTCTGTTTATACGCTGCAGAAGCTATTTTCTTGATGATTCAGGAACACCCTCGCCAGACGATTGGTTAGGTGTGTCATCTTCTTGAAGTACTGTAGACTGTGGAATTTCTTCTCTTAGAACTTCTTCTTGAATTTCAGTATTCTGATCCGATACTGTATTCTCTGTTTCTTCTCTTGAAACGTCTTCATCTCTTATAATTTCTTCATCAGCAGATTGACTGATTATATCATCAGGGTCAGTAATAACAGATACATCAGTATTAGATATATCGTCAACATACTTAAGGGTCAGAATTTTCTTGTGGTACTCCCCCTGAAATTCAGATTCACATGAAAAATACATGGAATCTTCATGAAATACAACATCCAAAGTAACGAACATTCGTTTGGTTTGAGGATGATAACAACGGTATCCATTTTTTGTCGCTGCATATCCTACAAACACACATTCCAAAGATCGAGGAGCCAACTTATCAAGTTGAATCTTGTATAGATGTACAAAAGCTACATAACCAAACACCCGAGGTGGTAAATTTGGAACAGTTTGAGCGATAACTGCTTCAGTAAGAGCCTTATATGGTGTTTCAAACACAATGGTACTAGAAGGTACTCGATTTATAAGATATGCTGCAAAAGTAAGTGTCTTATCCCAGTATGACAATGACATATGTGATTCTATCAATGAAGCACGAACAACTTCTAATAGGTGACGATTTTTTTCAAAGGGTCTCTTACGGTTTATTAATGGATTGTTTATGATGGAATTACGGTCTGGGTCGTAAACATGCCATTGATGCATAAGGGTTGTAGACTAACTTTGACTGTCTGACTTGTTTACCTAAATACCCTTAACATATGATTAAATGACACTAAACCATAACCCAGTTGAAAACTTAACTATTTATACACAGACATTTGAACAAACACCTTAACTCCGCATTCATAAACCTTCCTTCCATAATGACTATCAATTGATCGAAGTGCAATTTGATTTCAATTGATTTATATATATCAATACTGTTTAAAGTAATGGCAGTTTGCAGCAGTCGGTGTCGGAGAGCTACAGAAAACGACTGAACTTAAAACACCACAATCAACAAATGGATTTGAATGGAAGTTGCAGCAGATTTTCAGCGCACCACTTATCATCCCCGTCTTCATTATCACCAAAAGAAAAACATAATCTCCGATTTCTCCTCTCTAACTCTCATGCTTAGCGTGCTACGTGCTGTGCTGGGCTGTGTCAAAAATTCAGACGTGCTGTGATGTGTCGTGCTAAATGGCGTGGTGTGCTGGGCTGTGCCAGAAAAATAATCGTGTTGTGCTGTGTTGTGTTGTGCTAACCCATTTATTTTATGTTTTCCAAAGTAAATATTTTTCCAATATTTTAGTTAGTGTATGTATTATTTTAGAAATTAATGAGCATAACGAAAATAAAATGTCAAAAACTGGCTAAAATAAAGACTTTTTTTGTGTGAAATATGCATGAAATGTGATGTATTGTGTTGTATTTTATGTATAAAATTTGCCGTGCTTGTGCCTATTTGTCTAGCACAGCACAGCACACTAAACTAATGTGTTGTGCCTGTGTTGTGCCAGGTCACGTGTTGTACTGTGCCGTGATGTGTCGGAATTTAAACGTGTTGTGCTTTTTCATAAACGTGCTGGCCCGATCCAATTTACACCGCTAGACATCACCACGAAATTTTCATTTAATGGGGTTGATATTGATATTTGTATTCTTAATTAAATCTTTCCCATATTGCAACTTTAGTGTAAAAAAGCACCTAGTTTCGAAGGGAATTTAGGTTCTTTTGTACTGCCAGTCGGCCACACATAAGTTATAACAGATTCAGGTTTTGTTTCCGTGGAATGGATGGGAAGCTATATTTTTTGAAAATATCTAAACAGTCAGCGCTAGTCAATAGATAGTTAGGCGGTGTAAAAAGTCTTCTAACTGTTACTCCCTCTATCCCTATCATACTGGCGGATTTTGTAAAATCTCTTAGATTAAGAAATTATCTTGATTTCTTAAATATCAATCTACTTTCTTGTTTTAACCTTTGTCTTACTCTCAACACAATTATCAATGTACAATAAATAAGGGCATATATAAGAAAACTTCATCTTGGAATTGGTATTCCGCCTATCTAATGGGACTACAAAAATTATAAACTCCGCCTATATATTGAGGACGGAGGGAGTAACTATTAGTCTTTGACTCTTTGGTTAGTCTACCACCCTAGTATCAACAACATGTTTTACGACCCAGACCCTAATTTCATCATAAACACACGATCATTTTACGAAATATCTCAAAAAGAAAAGAAAAAAGAATACACACCAAACAACAGTAATAATTAACAGAAGGTTGAGCCACACAAGACAAGCCACTATACACACACAAAAGAAAAAGAGAAAAAATAAATAAATAAATAAATAAATCAAAGAAAACCCAAATAAAACAAAAACAAGCTAGCAACGATTTATTCAGCGTAGAACTGAATTAAGAGGGATTGCTAGCATAAGCAGCAACAACACAATTCCAACCATTTGAGTCCCTGTTTTTTGTTTTTTCATGGATTCCCTTTGAAACAATTTCTGAAACTTGGCTTTTCACCGTTGCTCAAATTCCTTATCTTAAGAAGCAAATAAAGGAGGATCCCACCAACAAACCCTACTGCTGCGTTATAACCAAGTGATACTGCTGTGCAAACAAGCATTACAAATGCTTCTTCCTTGGTATTCATATCTTTCGAAGTCATGGCCAATTCGATACCTGCAAACAGAAGCAAAACTCCTAATAATCCCACAGGAAATTGAGCTAGAATTTTCACTAGTGAACTTCCTAGAACAAGACCCAGCACAAGTTTAGCTGCACCAATAATTGCAACACAACCACCACTTCTTCCACCAAATTTATACTGTCCAGCTAACCCTCCTGCGCCATGACAAACAGGCATGGCACCGAGCCAACACCCAGCCAAGTTCATTAACCCAACAGTAACTGATATTGATGCCGCCGAGAAATCCTTACCGGGGAAAAGATCTGACGATAACTTACACACTGCAATAACAGAATTCAATACTGATAATGGTAGTTGTGGAATTGTACCCTTAATGAACCCTTGTTTCCATGCATGCCGAGAGATCTTCACGATGCCTATACTAGATGGTCCAAACCTTAACTGCTTTGCAATTCCAGGCTGCCTAATGAAAGCCAATATTATTCCCAATAAGAACACAATCACAGCTGAAGGTAATGAAAATATTATCCTCCATAGTTTCCTCCTTACGGTTCTCTTATTAGAATTTTCACTATGTATTTCACTATCGAGTCGATCATCTTCTCTATCACGACTCTCGTTTTCTGTCTCTTCACCGGCACCATTAACAATAATAATGAAACCAGCACAGACAAGAGCTAAAACCAATCCATCCAACCCTGGCCATTCTCTATCAACACCGGTCTTCCCTTTTGTAAAATTCTGAGTTTTACGAATGTATTTAACCGATGTCAATGCGAAAGATAAACCTTGAGAGAGTTGAACTCCTCTAACAACAGGTAATGGAATGATCTTATAGACAAGACTCATCAATCCAGTAATGCCAAGAAAGAATAATATCCCTCCAGTACCGATTCCGGCCGCCATTATCTCTGGAATACCAAACTCTTCATTGCTCGATGATATAGCAACAGCTGCAATTGACTTCATAGGTTGAACAGGCATCGGCACACCGTAAATCAAACCAGTAATAATATTATAAATACCAGTAAATATCAGTGTAGTACCAAGATTAAGATCCTTAGCTAATGTCAATGCAATGACTATAGGTATATAAGTACCTAAATCACCCATTGCACCATTCAGTTCTAACCATTTCGATTGAAACTTCAAATTATCTATTCCCTTGCCAAAAAGATTAGCAAGAAAATGGGGAGTTGGCTTCGCAGATTGAGCCGAATTATCGAAGGTTTCAACATGGTGTTCTTGGTGAGACATTTTGTTTTGTTTTGTTTTGTTGGTTGCCCAAAGTAGAGTAGAATTGAGAGAAAATGAAGCTGGGCAATAAGTGGTTATATAGAATTCTATATAGCACGGACACGTTTACTTAGGGGTCGTGTCCGCATCAGACTCGCGTTTGACACTTGGATGTGCGTGTTCCCACGTTGGACATATCAGTGAAATCTCGTATATATATATAATATAATTCCTTTTCTTCGGAATATATATATATATATAAGAAATTTAAATTAATTGTTAACTTAAATATTTAGCCATAGATCAAAATAAACCTAGCCATACAAAGTTCAAGCCCTCGTACAATAACTGTGTATTGATATATTTCGGCTCGACTAGATATTTGATTCTTCTCCTCCGCTCGGCTGTAGTTAGTGTATCTGCATGTGATTAGGGCTTGTTGAGAAATTGCGACGTCTTGTTGTGCGCGTCTATCGTTCAGTCTCACATGAATACTAAATAACCCACTGGAAAAATCAGTAAATGTGAGGGTTGGACATAGCCTTGTAAGATGTTTCCATAAGCATTGATGATATGATATAATAACATAAAAGTCCAAAAAGGCAATTGAGTGTCTTTTCGCAACTTGAAAGGTCATTAAAAAAATCGAAAGCAGGCTTTCCTCGATTTGTGGAAGTGTTAAATGTATCAAATCTTTAAAATATTAAGTACAAAAAAATTGCATGACAACTGATATATAATTAGCCTCTCTGCAATATTAATGTGTGTTTCTCTCCTGTGTAATAAATTAATGCAGGAACCGTATTAGGGTTTATACATATATACGGTCGAAGTTTAAGTTTTGTAAGTTAAAAACTTTAAGGCCTGATCATTTGTTGTAGTTGGGGGAGTACGCACACCGGATACAGTGACACAACACGATGCACAAATGGAAACGCGACAATTTCTAATAAGAACTATGTCGCCAAGCGGACACTTCAAAAAATCAATTACTGATATGTAGGGATATGAATAGGGTGTTCCTTTATATACCCCATAAAATGAGGACAATGTATCACGATCAAGGTTATGCTTATGGCATAAGAGAACCAAGTCATCAAGCAAACTCTTATCTGGGGGATGATCCATTTTTATCTATCAACCCAATTTCATATCCTAGATTTCTGAATATAAAGTCTAAAACTTCAAACAACCTAACAGTGTGATTTGGTTTTAAAATTTAGAAAGCAACAAATTTTACTGTTTAGCGGATTGTTTTGAAATCTTTTTATTTAAAACAACCGATGAATATATTTTTTTAGTAACGACTACTTTTGATGTTTAACGAATAATTTTTTAATTCGAGTTATTTTTTTAGTTACTCTATCATATAGGAAATCATTTTTTTTGAAAAATGCAGCGATTCACCAAATAAGAAGATGTTAGTCTTATACAAGCATGGATATATTTAACGGTTACAACTGATCCATTTTCTCCTGATCAACCCTGCAACCGTCTTTGGATCAATCTTTTTGAAATTTTCAATATGATAACCGATATTGAAAGGGGTAAAACTGAACAAAAACTTCAGAAAAGGGTTAGTTGCATTAACAGGGAGGTGAAATTTTTAATTGCGATTCAGGTTGAAGTTAACATTAACAATCTTGGGATCGCGTATAAAGACGGGTGAGTATCTGAAAAAAATCATATGATTTATGTTTTATTTAGAAATTTGAACTAAATATATCTAACTTATCTTTCCTTTAATTTTTAGGAAAATTGCATCTGGGTTACAATATCATGAAGAGAAAAGAAAAAAATTTAAGCATGATGAATGCTATCAAGTCGTGCGCACTACAATCCTGATGAATTATTATATTTGAATGTAATATATTATCTTTATCTAATCTTCTGATGTTAATTAAAAGATGGTACACTATTTGAAAAGGTGTTAAAGTCTAATCAAGTTACTTCGTTTTTAATTCTAAACCACAAGTTGTCTTAATCGCCGGCTCTATCTTCGGGAGGATCACAGGGTGTACGTTCCAGGTTAAGCTTCGAAAATGCGTCATAAATGATTAGGTAGCATTCATAAAATATGCTCTACTGGTTTCCTGAAAATAATATCTTCTTCCAAGTATTTCCTTAACAAAACAGAAACATGAAAAAGTTTTGATTAGTTGGATGAACAATAATTTAAGAGGAGGTAATGAAATTAAGAACAGTTAAACCAAGTTCAAAGGTCATTTAATCTTGAAATTTTCCTCGTAGGAGAGAGAAAGTCTGCGAATCGGAGGAATCGGGCGACTAACTCGTTCAAAAAAAATCAAAACTCATTCTCTCTTTTTCTGTGAATCTTATTAACTTTAGGTGAAAAATTCAGGTTAGTTTACAAATAATTGGTGTTCTTATCTCTTTCATTAAGTTTTACGGTTAATAAATATGTCTGAACAAAGTAAATCTCGATCATAAGAAAACTCTGGATCGAACCCAAAAAAAATTTGGATCTGAAAATGGTCATTCTGAGTCTGATTTAGAATCTCGTAATTGTGAGATGAGGAAAGATCCATCATTGTTCATCTCAGATGAAGACATTGATTCTAGTTTGGAAGAATGGAAATATAGTTTGATTGGTAGACTTTATTTCGTAAAGATAAAATTCGAGGTTGCGGAATCGTCCTTGAGAAAGCAATGGAAATTAAAGAGTAAATGTCAATTGATTCCAATTGGAAAAGGTTTTTTTATCATCAAATTGGATAATGAGGAGGACAAGCTTCATATTTGGAGAGGTTTTTGGGAGATTGATTCTCAAGTTCTAAAACTTAGGTTATGGGAAAGAGATTTCAAGCCGGAGAACCAAAAATCTTCTTCAGCTTTTGTATGGGCTCACTTACCAAATTTGATTATTGATTACTAGATAGAAAAAATAGTAATGAAAATTGGAGAATCTATCGGGAGACTAATAAAGGTAGACGAAACAACTTTGAAGAAGGAGGTGGGTTATTATGCAAGTGTCTTAGTGGAAATTGATTTAGCAAATGCTATCCCATCCAAAGTGTGAATTGAAACCAAGTATGGAAAATTTGATCAAAGGGTTGTTTTCAATAAGCTTCCCAAACTTTGCAGCCACTGTAAGGTGGTGGGTCATTTTGCTGCTGAGTATAGACTGAAAAGAAAACAAACTGATAAAAATGAAGTTACTATGAAAATACCAATTGTCAGAACAAGGAAGGTGTATAAACTAAAAGAAGTACAACCATTTACAGGATTTGATATTTGTTTCAATAAAGCTGAGTGTTCAAAGGTAAATGAACAGGCAATGGAGAATTCTGATGCAATTGTCGATACAATAATTTCCCCAGTGATTGAACCAATAATTACAAGTGCTGAACAATTTAGTACAGGGAGATTCCATGCCTTACAGAGTATGGATGATGATATTTTAAGCTCTCATTTGGAATTTCCTGTTTTACAAGTATCAAAAGTGCTGGAAGCAGTGGCAAGTGTTCCTTCAAGCTGTAATGTGATTAATATTATCCCAGCTTATGGTGAGGAGAAAAACAAGGAAGCAAAGAAGATTTCTGTGGAAGCTCAACAAAAGGTTGATAAACATGTGAGTATAATAAAAACTAGAAATCAATCATCTCATTTAATGGTAAATGGTAGTAAAAATGATCAACTGAGAAGAGGTAATTCTTCTCAACCTCAACTGTTTAAATGAGAGTAATCTTCTGGAATGTCAGAGGCCTAAGAAGAATTAAGGTCAGAGACAAACTTAGAAGTTTAGTTAAGAATTCTAGTCCATCTTTAGTAATATTAGCTGAACCAAAATAGAAGCTTCTTCAGATTTCTGCAAAAATTTAAGATTACCAAGTATGCACTACAAGTTTTTTCATAATTCAATGGATGGAAAAAAAGGGGAATATTTGGATTTTTTCGAATTCATCAATAAGTACACCTTATATTATTTCAAGTACTTCTCAAGCAATAACTGTAGAAGTGGGGGGTACTTTAATAAATGGAGTTCATGCAGATTCATTAACAATAAACAGAAGATTTTTGTGGCAAGAATTACAAAAAATTGGTGATTTAAATAAACCATGGTTTGTATTGGGGGATTTTAACACTGTTTTGAGCCTGGAGGAAAAGATTGGTAGATTAAAACCAATGAGAATTGCTATGCTGGAATTCTCAAATTGTATAAATAAACGTGGCTTAATTCAAGCTCCTAAAACTGGTCTGGATTTTTCTTGGAGTAATAACAGAATAGGGAGTAAGAGAATAGTCTGCAATTTAGACAGAGTTGTCTATAATGAAAAATGGTTGGAGATATATCCCAGTTGGGGTTACAAGGTGGGGCTTAGTGGTGTGTCAGACCATGGTGTTCTTTATGGAACAAATACAGACATCCCAAAAAAATGTTCCTTATAGAGCAATGAAGATGTGGGTAAGTTATCCAGATTTTTTGAATATTTTAACTGAGGTTTGGAATGAAGAGGTGAAAGTAAATCCTGGTTTCATATTTATGAGTAAATTGAATATTTTCAAAGAAATAATTAAAAGGTGGAATTGGGATGTCTTTGGAGATATCAATAAAAAGCTGAAACAAGCAGAATAAACTGTATTAGAGGCAACTCAAAATTCTGAAAAGAATCCTTGTGATATTTTTCTTTTGAAAAAACTAGTAACTGCTAGACGAGTGCAAGAGATGTTAACTGAACAACACAAAAGTATAATACAACAGAAAGCTAGAGTTACTTGGTTAAGGGAGGGTGCTTCAAATATAATTTTTTATGCTAATCTGAGAAAAAGAAAAGATCAAAATTCAATAGTAGAAATGGAAAATTCAACAGGAGATATCATTTCAGATCAAAAAGAGATAGCAGCCTTATTAGTAAACCACTTTGAAGACAAATTTAAGTACATGGAAGTGCATTTTGCTGAAGACATCTTTAAGGATGTCCACACTTGTTCAGGGAGGAAGAGAATAAAATGTTAGAAGAAATTCCAACAGAAGATGAAATTAAAAAAGTTGTTTTTGATCTCAATCCAGATAGCTCACCTGGCCCAGATGGATTTGCTGGCTGGTTCTATAGAGTGGCTTGTGAAGTGATAGGGAAGGAATTCATTTTAGCAGTTCAGTATTGCTGGGGTAAAGGTTTTATACATAAAGGGCTCAATTCAAATTTCCTTCTATTACTGCCAAAGACTATGAATGCAAGGAAAGCTAACCAGTTCAGACCAATTGGTCTGATGGATTTCATCTTCAAAGTTATCACAAAAATTATCACCACAAGGATGGGTGGTATTATTGATAAGATTGTGACCCCTCAACAAGGTGCTTTTATCAAGGGTAGAAATATCCAAGAAAAAATTGCTCTAGCCTCAGAATTGGTTAATGAAATGGAGACATCAAGGAGGGGGGATCTGGGATTAAAACTAGACATTACTCAAGCATATGATTCCTTGAGTTGGGACTTTCTTTTCCAAGTCATGAAGCAACTGGGATTCTCAGAAAAGTATACTCACTAGTTACAAGTTTTATTAGAATCAGCAAGAATATCTATACTAATTAATGGTGGACCTATTGGATATTTTCAGGTGGGCAGAGGTTTGAGACAAGGTGATCCCTTGTCTCCTCTTCTTTTTGTGATAACAGAAGACTTATTAAGCAGAACTCTTACTAAAATGGTCCAGGAGAGAAAACTACAACCAATGGTAAATAGAAAAGGTATAACTCCTACACATATTTTCTTTGCAGATGACATATTTCTTTTTTGTAATGGAGGCAAAAGAAATGTAAGGAGATTATTGCAAACTCTTAAAGATTATCAAGTCTCCTCAGGACAATGTATAAGTTTAGAGAAGAGTAAGTGCTTTTTAGGGGGTACCAGTGATATAAGAAAAGATCAAATTGCAGAAGAATGTGGTATGCCTCTATCAACTTTTCCAGACAAATATTTGGGAGTTATGCTAACTCCAGGTAGTATCAAGACACATCATGTACTGTGGGTTATGGAGATGATGCAGGAAAATCTGGCAGGGTTGAAAGGTAAATTACTGTCCTTTCAAGAAAGAATTAATCTTGTTAAATGTGTACTATGCAGTATACCAGTGTACAAATGGCCAAAAAGAGTAATCAAGGAATGTTTGAGGATCATCAGGAATTTCCTATGGTCAGGAGACCCATCTACAAGAAAAACTGTTACTTTAAAATGGGATAGAGTGTATTCTCCATTGGATGAAGGTGGACTGGGGTTGAGAAGACTTGAAATTATTAACAAAGCTCTACTTATGAAACTATATTGAAAAGTGCAAAATGCAAAGGATGAAGGGGCAAAAAAATTTCAAGCAAAATACAAAGACAAAAAGGGAGATTGGATAAGGTACTACAAGAAGTCATCAATATGACCTGGTATGAAATGGGTGGCTGAAGATATGCAGGAAAACTCAAGGTGGATAGTAGGAGATGGTAAAAAAAATTTACTATGGAAAGATAATTGGATCAAAGAGAAATCTCTACAATCTTTATTCCCTGAAAATTCTTACATGCTACAATTCCCAGATATGAAAGTGTCTGATTTACTTCTATCAAGAGAATGGGTTATTCCATAAGAAATATCTGCCATGGTGGATATAAATGAATTACCAGTCGTGGATAATAAATATCTTCCATGGTGAAGAAATATCTGCCATGGTGGATATAAATATCTGCTAGAAGACAGAAGAGTTTGGTATGGTACTAGTTCTGGGGTTTTCTCTGTTGCTTCAGCTGTTGAATGTACAAGAAAGAAATTTCCAAAATTAAGCTGGACAAAAAAGGTATGAAATCATTCTACTCATCCAAGTATTTCAAGTAATGTGTGGAAATTAGTCATAGGAATAGTAGCCATAGATAAAAATCTTTAGAAAAGACACTTCCATTTAGCATCAAGATGTGTGCTGTGTAAATAGGCAGAAGAAGATTTGAATCATGTGCTATGGAATTATGAAAAGAGTAAAAAGATCTAGCAATGGTTTGGGAGCATTTTCAACTTTGTGAATCCAGTAACCTTTGAGGAAATACTACAATTTGCATATCATAAAAGCCCAGCCATCAAAGAGATATGGAAAAATTCAGCTTTCATAACTATGAAAGAAATCTGGTTCATGAGAAATAGGTGTTTTTTTGAGGGAGTTTCTTTCAGTGAAGGTATAATAAAAAACAGAATCTTGAGTCTCACCTTGGAAAGTGAGGTAAGGATGAAAGAATATATGTGAATTAAAACTTATGACCTGGTCCACCTGGAAGTTTTAAGATTTTTTGGTTTGAAGTACAGGAAAATAAGAAATATCAAAATACAAGAAGTATATTTTATATTACCAACAACAAACAAAGTGCTTCTCTGCTGTGATGGTGCTTCAAAAGGGAACATATGAGATGCTGGATATAGATTTATATGGAGAAACAACAGAGGGGATTTCATTGTGGCAGTTACAGGTGGTTTGGGGGTGACTACTAATTATTTTGCAGAAGTGATGGCAGTTATAATGGCAGGTGAATGGGCTATGGAGAAAGGATTTACTTCACTAGTATTCAGAACAGGTTCTAAATCTGTCATGGAAGCCTACACAAAGGACTGCATCCCTTGGTATGTAATTACAAGATGGAGTAGAATATGTGCTAGACTTACCTCCTGTGAGTTTATACAAAGTTACAGAGAAGTGAAATTCTCTGCCGATAAACTAGCAAAGAAAGGGGCTAACATGCTAAGAGGACAAAGCCTAACTTTTAATATCCAACCATATTTTTTTGAGGTGTTAGAAAAGGAAGATCAAGCCTATTTTAGAGTTGTTTGAGGAGAGTTTTTGGTTTTGAGTTTTACTTCTATTTTTTTGATGTATGGCTCCTGTTTTTTTGGGAGTCTTTATTTTTGTATTCTTTTGGTATAATTTTTGGTAAATAAATAAAATCATTATTGCTGAGCAAAAAAGAAAAGGTTCAATTGTCATTTCTAGACCTATGGTCATATAAAGTTGTTTTTGGATACCAACGTAGATTCGTACTGCCTTTTTTAATATAGGTATCCCTTCCTTGTATGATCGCCCTAGTTCTTTGATGTACATTAACAAACTCTTGAGTATAATTTTTGTACACCCGCTCCCAAAAGGTAATAGACAAAACTTGGTGGTGTACGACATAAGGTTGAAGTGCCATATTTTTTCAAGCTCTGGTGATTTCTATATCTTGTTTTTGTGAATACAAAGCCATACCTATAAAGATATATTCTCATTCTCAGAAACATTAAGAGGAGATAGAATTTATAGTACATTGGTTTTAATGTAGTCATTACAAAATAGTTGTTGGGAATACTTTGTGTTGTATAATCACCTATTAAAAAAATAACTGAATTTGAATTTGAGGAGAATTAAAATGAAATTTACAGAACAAACGAGTAGATTACAATTCTTGAATATGAACCTAAGTCACTTTCGTCGGAATCATGGTTACACTTAGCATTTGTAACAAGACTTTTAACCCCATGGTGACCCTAGTGGGCCAGTTTAATCTCGTGAAGGTTTACATAAGATTTTCCCACAAAATCTAGACAACCAATTGTATCCATCTTATGGAGGATCAATGGGTTTAATTTCTGGGTTAAGCTCTGAAAAGTTAACCTTAAACATTAGGCAGGTGGCATACATAAAATTGAAATGTTGTATGGGTATATACGGAGTAGATAAATTTTCCCATTTCCTATTGTATATAATAACATAAAGAGATATTTTAGTGTTTAATTGGAAGAAGCTATTCATAAATGTTAAGTAATTATCATGACTTACAAAACCCGCAACTTTCATTTGAGGAGGGGCGTAACCATGATACCTTCGTTGGATTTTAACGTACATTTTTATCGGCGAAGAAATTCGAGAATGCGCAACTTGTAAATGTTTCTTGGTTCGTCGATGACCATTGACAAATTATTAACAAAATTTTCAAATACCAGCGTCCAAACGTCAATTGCAGGAAGTTGGTGGCCGGTGTGATACATGAGGCAGAAATGCAACGCTCACATGAGCTCTGATGATTGCAATATCTTCTTCTACAGAATTAGCAGTCATAACTACATTATGCTAAGAATTTTTAAAGATGAAAAGAGATTTTTAGAGAAGTAGGAAATAATATATGTCTAGATTTTTGTGTATGTTGTTTGGAGAAGAGTAACACAATGTATAAGACTTTTGGCGAAATAATTGATCTTGACTGTTCAAAATTGAATTCAAATATAAGAATTAAAGTTGTAAAGAATCAACAAATTTAGACGTTGGTATTACTTCAAAAATGAAATCACAACTACATTACGACTTCACTTAAATAAAAGCGGAAACTAAATTACAACATTACTTAAATAAAAACATTGAAAACTAACTTATTTAATAATTTAAATTTAACCTCATTAACTCGAAACTAAGAACTTATAATTAGTACTCGTGTTGTGGTGTTGTGTTGATAATGGAAGAGGTTCATTTGCACCGGGATTTTGCAAAATGGCTTGTTGTTTTATTATTTCATAGTATTTTGTTGCATTTGGATACAACCTATTGAGATCTTTTTCCATTATAATCCTTTCATCCCCCTCTAAATTGATAGCAATTTGTTATTGTATTGTTGCTAGCAAATTTTACATAATATTTTTGGGTTGTTGTTGATGAGGTGTGCTTGATATTCAAGATTCTTTAGGATATTCAACAAGTTTAATGTGTGGATCGTTCATTTTGGATTCTTGGGATGATGGTGTAGTGGGTGTGCTTGTTTAAGAGACCTTTTTATTGGTCGCGGTCCTTCTAAGTTGAGCTCTTGACTTGCGTTTATTGGGTACACTATTGGAATTGCTTCCTCCACCAAACAAGAATCTAAGCGTTGTAAATTGGTCGATAGTGGTTGGATTTCCTTGTTGAAGAGTGATACCACAAGGGATGCTAAACGGTTTTGGAAATTGATTTTCTCAAGGGTTTTAAGAAATTTGATTGAAGAAGGATTTTGAGTACCTGGGGATTTCCTTGAAAAAATATTTAGGGTATTGAATAGACAAAGGAGTTATACACGCATCTTCTCTGTATCCTCATCTTGATCCTCTACATTTCTAATGCCTTTAATCATCTCAAATTTTTCATCGCTACCTAAGGGTTTGTTGAATTCCTTGAAATATTCGGTTCAAGCCATTATAAGCTACATTAATATAACGAAGAATGAGATACGGAGAAATAAAAAATATAGACAAAACAAATATAACAAGTTTTGTGAACATGTTTAGATAACATACCCGACTAATATAATCCAAGTTCGGATTATTTGTGTCAACAGTTGCAAGGCATCTAAAAAATTTATCCACTTTTTTCTTGATAATTCTAGCAACCACGAACTCCATTCACTGTACAATAATATGGATTTTTACCACAAGCTTGTACAAATCTTTCAAAAAATAATTCCCAAAGAATACTCTAATCCAAAAAATAAGTTTCTTGTTTCTTTATAACACGTAACGTAGTAACTAGATACTTGTCTTCCGTAACAGGGTAATTCTTTCTCGATTTAGTTTGCGATGTTTTAGGTTGCGACATTGTTTTCTACAAAAGAGATGGACAAGAAAAACAGATGAAACTTTTAAGTTGAGAAGATGATTTGAATAGATTTGAGTATAAAAATAAAGTTGTAGGAAGATGATTTGGAGTGGTTTGAGAAGAAAAACTTGTTTCTATATATACCCATATTTTTGCTATTTTTAAAAAAAAAATACTCATTGGGATCCGATGGTGGAGAAGATACATGCATTAAGAATAATGGATGGTTACGATCGGGTGAAACAAAAAAAAAAGGTCAAGCAAACATTAAAACCGATACGGAAACTAGTTTCTATCAATCAGTTTCCTCCAGGCATCACCTAGGACCAAATGTGTTTCCCTCTAAATCCAAGTCAGAAGAGTTCATCATATTTTAGCTAACTGATGCACCATAGTGGTAGGCTTTAGCTAGAATGTGACTATATCCAAACCAAAAGCACCAACATAGTGATTGGCCTAAAAGTAGGCACTATGATTTCCTTAGTTGGTATTTTTTGGATACAATCCAGCAATGAGCAGCTACCATGGAAACAAAATTTGCTAGATTTTAATAGTTAGCTAAGTCACGACTTACTAGAACTACACATCTGTAGTGCTGATAATTCATGGCTTAGCTCGCGGAAGTAAAGTGTCTGCCTAATATCTTTGCTGATAGAAAAAAAGGAAAAGAAAGAGAAAAATAAATTGTTACCTTCATCATAAGTTATTGATTAGGTTATACATTTATAACATCGGCCAAAAAAATACCATTGAGGAGTTAATTATAAGAAAAGAGAAAGAATTAATAAAAAGTGACATCAGTTTTATCTAATATCAACCGAATAAAATAAAAATAAAAATTATTTCTCTAAGCTTGATGGTTATTTCCTAATTGTTCTTTTGAATGTGTATATGTTGGCAATAAGTGGTTCAATAGAATTAATCTTAATAATTGGTGTTCTTAGCGAGGTATTTTTCTTTTTAATAAATTGGTAAAATGTCCCAAATTAGTTTATCCTATTTGGAGAATGCCCTGGCTTTTTTAACTTATGGAAAAATACTCCATAGGTACACTTTCCATCCAAACATGGTTAAATTGTCAAATTTGTGTCTTGGGAAGTTCGTATATTAAGGTTTTTAATTGTTGAAATAAGTGTTTAATTTCAACAATCATGTTCCGATTGATGTAATTTGATTGACCACCCAAACATGTTCGTATTGAAAGTGTGACGGTGGGGGATTTTCCCGATGGGGTAGGCTGATTTAGGCATTTCCCCAATTTCTCTTCTTTTTTTTCTCCTTTTTTCTTCTTTTTAATGATCATTGACCTTATGATAGAGAAGTGATAATGATGTTTGATATTAGCCGCTCTGCATTTTTTATGTGTGTTTGTCCCCTTTGTAACAATTTGATGAAGTAACTAAAGCATGCTAAAGTAAATAAGTTTGGCTTATTACATGTTTAGACACCAGAGAAGAAGTCAATTTAGAAATCCATATAAAAAAAAATTCGTGAAGTCAATCTCAAATTATATTGGAAAACTAATTCTCACTTCTCAACTTAACTAAGTCGAAAAGTAAATTTTGAGGGTAAAGACGGGATGTAGAGACAACCCAAACAAGGAAGGTCGACAGTTTTTAAAAAATCTAGACCAACAGAAATCTTCCTAATAGTAACAAACTATCCATAGCATAATAATTTTGTTTTTGACAATTAGGAAAGTGTGGTAGGCAAATAGGTGGAACCAAAACTTATATGCCTAGTATTTGAACAATTGGACTTTATCGTTGCAATTTTATATATTTATTTGTTTTGTTGATTTTTTATTTATTTTTTTAAACGTCGGAATCTACTTGCTTAAGCAAAGGATTAATACTCCAGCATCTTAGGAGAAACATGCATTATCTTTCAAGTCAAGCTGTCAATGGTGGTGGTGGGGGGAGGGGGCAAATCTTGGAGGGGTCATATAACACTTTCGATTAAAAACACCTCTTGCAAACTCCAAAGGTTGTCCTGCAAAAAGTCTGTCGTAGGACTTGGTGACAGCAACTTTATTTAATGACGCCTCATCTGTAATACCAAATAAAATGCTTATAAAGGGTATAGCGGCAGCGGCGATGGAATATTACCAGTTCCAGCATGATCAGAAATTTCGTGGAAGAGATCTCCTCTTCTTGTATATTCTATTCTCTATTATGTTAATGCAAGAAGGTGGCTGTCTGTTTCGAAGGATTTGTTCAACGACTTCCGACTGCCTATGAAATAGCTTAATACCGTTACTGACCGGGTTTGCAAAAGGAATTGTTTAGCGAACGCCTCTGTTTAATGTGTATATATTTATGCTTAATTCTTTGAAAGTTCATCTCTGATTCTTTCAATTTGTTTTACGCGTAATCAATTTGTTTTATAGGTGATGATGGGTCCATTACTTATCGATGAAACATAAACAGTTCAAACTAACATTATTTTCATATCCATATACGCTGTCAACAAAAATGGCCAGATGACAAAAATGTGGACATTTTTTTTCTTCGTTCTCTCCTATTGATTGATCAATGCAGAAGGTTCAGAAGGAGTTCTCTATAATGGATTTAATAGCACACTAATACCTTGGGCTATTCAATGAGACCAGCACTGGACAATCACCATGTGACATAAGCTAGGATCCTGGTTCATGACCTTGGTTTGGAGATAGATTTTGTCTACAATACAGAATTTGACACCATCGATCCAGGATCCCCACGTTGGAATTGATATTAACAGTTTAGAGTTTGTAAATTCTAGCGTCCCTGCGTTCGTACTTCGACTCCTTAACGGGGAATACAAGCAGCTAAATATTAACAGCGGGGAACCAGTTCAAAGTGTGGGAAAAGTACGATGGGATACATATTAATATTAACAGTGGGGAACCAGTTCAAGTACTGTTGGCAGAGTATGACGGGATAGACAAGAAACTTACTGTAACAGTAGCTCCACTTAACATGTTGAAGCTGGATATTGTTGTGGTTGTCCAGATATCTCTTAGCCATTTTCTTAGATAGCATGTAAGTCGGTTTTGAGCCTCTACCCAAAGTGTACTGACATAAGGTTTAGCGCATCAGCTGTATGTTAGCGGATAAATTTTTGATGGGGGTATTTTTTTGATGGGTGCATGGGGACAAACCATATGTTGACACGTGTTTCCCCTATTAATTGTTTTGACACGTGTTTCCCATATGTTGACACATGTTAGCCGATAAATTTTTGATGGGTGCATTGGGACCAACTATATGTTAACACATGTTTCCCCTATTAATAGTTTTGACAAATTTTGTTTCCAAAAACATCAAAGATAAAATATAATCAATTAATATAACTAATTTTCTCTCCAAAAATACAGCTCTTTTATATTTGTGGAAACAAAATTTGTTGGAATTAATTAATAAGGGAAACGCGTGTCAACATATGATTTGTCCCCCTTGCACCCATCAAAAATTTATCCCATGTTAGATAGGGTGCAGTGACTGCAGTTTCAAGATTGATGGTGTGCTGATACCCTAAGCCTTTCAATCCTTCCTACAATTCCTCATCCTCCGTCTTCTTCTAGTTCTCAACATACCAAACGGAACCCAATAAGTGGGCATTAATTTTGGAAGAAACACTTGGCAATATTCTTGCTTTTGTATGATAGATACTGTATTTTTTATTTTTTATGATTTTCTTTCTTAATATGTGCGAATAAAAATACTCTGGATCCTTTTAGATAATGTTTCAGTCGGAAAGAAATAATGCAGGTGGCTATGTGAGAAATAAGAGGAATTTCAGAAAGTTTGTTAATCGAGATAATCTGATTAATATTCATATGTATGGGGATATTTCAACTGGACAAATGGCCAAAATCCTCCAATTTTAGTCAGGTTGGACATATTTGTTTTCTAGGAAGAATGAGAAGAAAATTGCATTTCATTTGTGCAATTCAGGATGAGAATACCATTATCTGATCCTGCTCCAATCCTCTTAGACTGTATGATATGTATGATCTCTATACCTTACTGACTATTACTATAGAGGCGGAATTCAGAACTGTTAGAGCACTGCTCGGTTGAACTCGCAAGCGTTGCTATCTCAAGCTTGTTTGTCAAGTTAGTTGTCAAAACTATAAGTCTTGATTTCTAGTCTACTTATAGTTATGTCTCGGATTAGGATAGGACGTGTAGTTGAGCTTTAGACTTCACGGCGTTCATCGATTGAAGACGAAGAACTACTAAGGGGAGCTTGTGGAACTTCATCAACAAAAGGTACGTGGAGACTTGAACTCATCTATAACTCAGAAGTCTATTCTATTTTATCTCCTATTGAGACAAAGTCGTATAGCTATATAGTTGAGCCAACAAGGTGCACACGTTTAGGTACGGTTATTCATATCTAAATGAAGTCACTTTTCATTTGTGTGTAACAAGTTAAGTTCGATCTAACGGTTCAAGCTAAGTCACTTTTCACATAATAATCAGTCTCGCAGATTTCTATCTGTTTGATTTGTTGATTACATTGTGAAACAGAGATACAACTCTTGGATATACTTTTATTAAGATTGAGTCTGACTGTCTAGTTGATTCTCTTAAAAGTATATTGGAGTTTGTCCATACAGATTGCTAAACGAAATATTGGGTGTGGTTGTTAGACCCCCGTTTTTTCAGATAGAAATCCGTGAGCCTAATTGATATGAGAAATAACTTGGACGGTACCAAAGACCAACGCCAAAGTATCAATCAAGTTATATCCAACAAACAAGGTCGGATTTATCAACTGATTGAACTACGCACAACCTGTGATATTTTAATTATATAAACAAATATAATGTGGAAAAGAAATAACACAGACAACATAAATTTTGTCAACGAGGAAACCGAAAATGCAGAAAAACCCCGGGACCTAGTATAGATTTGAACAACACACTGTATTAATCCGCTACAAACTCTAGCCTACTACGAGTTAACTTCGGACTGGAATGTAGTTTATCCCTAACAAAGTTTCACAACGATTAAAGTACAGTCGCGTTCCTTACACCTCTAAAACCCCGCCGGATTCTTCGCACTTGATTCCCTTAGCTGATCTCACCCACAACTAAGAGTTGGTATGATCCGAATTCGAAGACTTATAAACAATGTCTCCCACGAATATATCTATCCTTTATTCGATTTTTGTCCCGTCTTTTGATTCAAGATCAAGGTGAAAAGGAACCACTAATAATTCGGTCTTATACTCCCGGAGAGCAGCCTAGAAATATTAGTCACCTCACAATAACCTAACTGATTAACAAAATAAGTTATTGCGGAATCACAAGAGTCTGAGACGAAAAACTGTTGTGATTACTTTTTATATCTTACCTATCGGAGATAAATCTCGAGTAAATCTTATAGAAGATAAAACTCAATACGATAGAACAAGTAAGATCAGAATACACAACTACAGAGAAAATAGTTGGATCTGACTGCACGAATCCCAAACGAAGTCTTCAACTCGTTAACCTATAATGAATTTGGAAAAACCTAGGTTAAAGGAGAATCGACTATAGTTTGCAACTAGGACACAGGAAAGTGCCGGGACTAGGTTTTCCAATTGCTAGAGTTCTCCCTTATATATCCTTTGAAATCAGGGTTGCTTACAATCAAAGGTAAGATAACTTAGCAACAAAGAATTCAATATTCACCATTAGATGAACTCCTGATTTCTAAGTCTACTTAGAAATTAAGCAATCAATCTCCACTGTTAGATGGTCTTAGCTAAATGAAATATACTTATATTTAGATATGGGTAACCGTACCTAAATGTGTATATTGAGTTGGCTCAATAACAGTTAACCAAAGTTAGCCATCTGAACACTTTAGTATTACCAAATTCATCAAACACTTTTAGATCAAATATGATGATCAATCAAACATTAAAGATAATGGAATGAATCTAATTGTGTTTCAAATAGAGTTGTTCAATTGTTCACTATCTCATAGAAATATATATGAACAAATTGAAACAAAATCAGATTGATTCGTAATCGTACAAAGTACTTATACAAGAATCAATTCATGAACATTAATCCACGGTTTGCAAACTTTGCATTCCTTAAATCATAAATGTTTTAGTTCATGAGTATGAGAATCATACATAACAGATTTTAGAACTTAACCACTGTGTTCGCAAACTAGGTACGCGAACAGCAGCTCCGGACCTTGACCTAGTCAAGCCGTTCGCAAACCAGGTTCGCAAACAAACGTCCCGGACCCAACTCAGGTAAACTCGTTCGCATACTCGGTACGCAAACAAGAGTCTGGACCTTCTCAGGTAAATCCATTCGCATACTAGGAATGCATACCGTGTTGTATCCAGACATAGTTAATCGTTCTAAACTCCCATTTCAATCATTGAAACATCCTTAGAAGACGACAATGGTAAACTCACACATACCATTAGCTTCAAGTAATTTTCAAGTGATCAATACGAAACTTCCCAAGCTAACATCAAATGACTGTCTCACACAAATCATGTAAGATGTTCAACGTAATTTTCACATGATCATCTTTTGACTTAATATTTAGTTTCCAACAAATAAATTGTCTCCAACTAAACTCGTCAAGAATATGATGAACATAGCTAAAGAAAAAAGCTTCCAACACATATTTCGAGAAATAGATAAGCGAGATAAACTCGGCTCGAAATATCAAATGTGTATATTAATATAAAAGTCTATATAGCTATACGACTTAGTCTCATTAGAAGATAGAATATAATAGACTTCTGAGTGATAGATAAGTTTTAGTCTCCACATACCTTTTGTTGATGAAGTTCCTCCAAGCCCCTCAGTAGATCTTCATCTTTAATTGGTGAACGTCATGAATTCTAAAGCTCAACTACACATTCTATCCTAATCCGAGACATAACTCTAAGTAGACTAGAAATTAAATATATAGTTTTGATCGACTAAACTTGACAAACAAGCTTGAGATGAGATAGCAACGCCTCCGAGTTCCACCGAGCAGTGCTCTAACAGTATATATTAAATTACAATAGACTTGTCCTCTATTTATAAAGAAACAATATAACTATAGTCAAGGAAATCCTAAGTAACTCAGCTTAAAACCAAAGTCATTCTAAAAATAAATAACTTCTTAAATTAAATAAATTCTAAAAATAAGAATTACCTAAAAAGATAATAAAATATTAATCCTAAATCTAATGGATGTCCTACATCAGGCCCGCCATCTTGGAAATAATTCGTCCCGAATTGAAAAAATACCATAAAATGCGTGTTGCGTCATGCCCGCCAACTTGAAAAGAATTTTTCTTCGAGTTCACCAAATATTGTAAATGACCCTTCCAACAAATAATATACTTTGAGTACGTTAATGATAGTAAAATGTAGCACCATACAATAGATCGTTTAACACTAAAAATGTTATCGACGTTGTACGGTATATTTTTCATAGTAATTTCCTCGGAATACGTTTGATCGGCAGTCATCGTTGTGGATGGTTTTATGATCTTCAATAACAAGAACCACTAGTACTTCAGCTTGACTAACTTTCGAAACTTGTAAAGAAGTATTGATGGTGATTCTATTATAGATGAAGAAAATGTTAGTGTCGAAGCTTGTATCATTGGAGGAGTAACCTCGTAAAGGGTATCGAGCTGTGACCAATCTATTTGATCCAATGAGCTTCGCTTTTGTGAGATGTCGAAGACTTTTCTTTTGTGATTCCGCGGGTTTACGATGAATCTAGACTTGGGTTTCTTTAAATTGGCGTCGAGATTCTATAAGAGAACATCATATTTTCAAGATTAAGATGCTTGTCTTGTACTTAAACGGTAATGATTAAGTACCAATTTATACGGCTGGTTTTAGTAATGGGAGAAAAAGAAGATATGACGGATAGGATGTGACGGATGGGATATAAAATATTAGTTGAGAAGCTAACGTGAATAAATAGCATGATGGGATGTTAGACGTAAGTTAATTATTGGGTCCGATTCACAGAGTGTTACATAGAGTGATATCATATGCCCCTTTCATGGTTTTGATGGCTGCAACAAGAAGAAGGGATACAACAAACCTGGTTTAACACTCATCTAGGAAACAAACACTTTGACAAAGTTGGTAAGTACCTATGTCGCGAACGAATCAGCACAACTGCTGAAGTTCTGAGCAAATGGGAGGATGTTCTTTCACAATTGAGAATGTGGTTGTGCGCTAAGTGTATGCATCTACATGCCTGGAGTAGATCTTGTAGATTGCATCAAGGGAATGCGACGAAAGCTCCGGATAATGGTGTTGGAGCTGATTTTCTTATTCATGGCCTTTATGTTCCTGAGTCTAGGGATTCTGACGTTGCTAGCTATTCAGAATGCCCACTTCCAACGCTTAGTTTAGAACTTTTTGATTCAGTTTTTAAACATCAGATTTGTACAGTATCCAGCATACCTGCCAAGTGCAAATAACACTTTGCCAAAACTTTCAAGACTGTGTTGCAGAAAGTCACTATGAACCCCGGCGATCTCTCTTCATGGATTCGTTTTTTACTTTTTACAATCTGCATCCTCAATACTTACCATCCCAAGGATGGTGCTGAGGAGAAGGCTAACGCTAGGAATAAGTATCAAACTGAAGCTATCAATGTAGCATTATTACAATTGTGCGATCCAAACAGATGTGTAATGCTAATCAGTAGGGTCCTTGAGGAGAATGATGCTTTTCAGAAGCTTATGCGTAAGAAGCAGAAGAAGACAAAACAAGAGAGCCAGGAAACCACGAACCTGAGATTGTGTCGTAACAAAATGAGGAATGGGTTATACACCATGGCGATTCGTACTCTCACTTCAAGTGGGGTTTCTCCACGGACTGATGGCACCCTCAAGGAACTCAGAGACAAACATCCTTACGCTGCTCCCCCCCTTATTCCATTTGAACCTATCGGGCAGGAGGCATTTGTTGCTTCCAAAGAGTTAGTACTTGGAAGATTGAAGAGCTTCCCGAAGGGCACTTCATGTGGCCGCGATGGACTAAGAGCGCAATACCTGCTTGATTCGTTAAGTGGTGCAGCGGCTGCAGTTTCCGACGAACTGATCACTGTGCTTACAGATGTGGTGAACTTATGGTTGGCTGGTAAATGCCCTCCTTCTTTAGGAATTTACATGGAAAGCGCTCCTCTTACACCACTTATGAAGCCAGGGGAGGGCTAAGACCCGTAGCAGTGGGCACTATTTGGATAAGATTAGTTTCCAAAGTTGCTGCTACACACATTGGTAAGGTCATGAACTCTTATCTCTCTGATTACCAATTTGGGGTGGGTGTTTCTGGGGGCAGTGAAGCCATATTACATTCAGTCAATTGCCTGGTTAAATCTAAAGGTGAGCATGATTCCATGTCCATGCTGTTAGTTAATTTACAAACGCTTTTAACCTTGTGAACCGTACAGCTATGCTTAAAGAGATTAGGTCTCAATGCCCTTCAATCTTTCGTTGGGTTGAGTTTTGTTATGCAAAACTTGCTCGATTGTATTATTTGGACAATGTTCTTTCATCTGCTCAGGGGGTTCAGTAGGGAGATCCGTTGGGGGCCCTCTTATTTGCGCTTACCTTATATCCCTTGGTTAGGAAAATAGCGAAAAATTGTTCTTTGGAGATGCAAGCATGGTACCTGGATGATGGCACTTTCATTGGCGACACACTGCAGGTTGCTAAAGTTTTTAAGATCATTCAAGAAGAGGGGATGGCTCTAAGGTTTCACATGAACATCGGCAAAACTGAGCTATATTAGCCTTTTCCTGACAGTAGGAGCCTTGGGTTGTTTCCTTCTCACATTAGTAGACCGTCAACCGGTGTTAAGCTATTGGGAGGTCCAGTGAGCACTAATCCAGAATATTGTATGGACTTGGTTCACAAAAGGGTTCAGAAAACTTTCATCTTGATGGAGGCAGTAAGAAAATTAGAGGATCCTCAATGCGAATTGTTGCTACTTAAAAACTGCTTCGGAGAAGGACTTGATGGTTATTGCATGTTTAATAGTATCAATGTAGAGCATCCTATACCCCATGGTCTCGCAAAGGCTATCATTAAAGGTTACAGATGGTTCCTAAGGCATGCTTATGCGTACAAACCTACCTTTAACTTCTTTGGGAATATGCAATATTACACGTATCTTCACTTATTCGTTTTAGACCCACAATTGGTCAACCATTCTTTGCGTACCAGTTGGTAATTGGATATAAGCCTGACATTTTTTTTTCTTATGCAATTTTGGTTGCACTATATATGTGCCCTTACGACTCCACATCGTATTATGATGGGTCATCAAAATGATTAAGTGACTATGTTGGACAATAATTTCCAACAATTATCCGCATTTTTAAAACCTTTGACAGGAGATCTCTTACCGCTAGATTTGCGGGTTATCACTTTAATGAGATAGCCTTCCCGTCGTTAGGGGGAGATAAGAAAAAGTATTTTCTAAGGGAACGACAAGAATTTCCGTGGTGTGTTCCCACTGTGTCTCATATTGATTCTAATACTCCATAAATGTAAATGTGAAGTGACAAAGAATAATTGATTTTTAGAATGTACACTGATGTCGCTAAAGTGATGAGATCACACATACCAGCTGCAAACCTACCTGCAAAGTTACGAATCCTCAATAAGGGATATACACCATAGACTAAGGTGTTGCAACTACACTTAGTGGAAGTGTGGTTGAGGCCGTGGATCCATAAAAGAAGATGGAGAGACCACAAGGTTCGATCAATGCTCACCTAGAAAGGAAGTAGATGAGTAAGGAACAACCTATAATTTGTATCATTAATGAAATCATCTCATTTGATTGTCTCTGACTAAGTCCATGAAGCAAAACTGGAGGACGCTCCGAAGTTTAATGATTCCATAGAACAATGAAATCCTAATAGATTATGAGAACACACACGAGTCAATGGAAAGATCGTGCGAGCATATTAATGATTATTTTTATATATAGTTGCTCACGGAAATAGAGCAGTATGAGATCGAACCATGCTTTTTATTATTTAATGTCAACAAAGAGCATATTTGGCTTACACAATCCAGGTAGAACTTGGTTCTTTGACAGATATACAGGTATTTGGTGTGGTAGTGCTGACCAACCAAGTGTAAAGCCTATGGGACATACATGATTATTTGTCATAAAGCACAGTGGGAAGAATGAAGTCTCAAAGTATAAAGACTCGCCTTATGGCGCGAGGTTTCTCACAAAACCATGGAATTGTCCTATAGTAATGAACGTTATAGCGGTCCGCTACTTAGTTTGCTTGGTAATTTCAAAAGGACTTGAAATGCAGCATATGTATGTGGTTGTTACGTATCTCTGAAAGAATCAAGAGATAGTATATATTTACAAAAGTACTTGGTAGCCTTTTGTTTCCCAAATCAAGTGACTCTAAACCACAAAGTGCGTTTATAGTTAGATAAAACGCTTACTTATAGATTAAAGCAATCAGGCGGATGTGGTATACCCGTCTAAGTGACTATTTGATTTGGAGGGGATAGAAAAGTAAGTTATTTTTCCTTGCGTATTCACAAGAAAGTTCTTTATTTGGAATTGTAGCTATCTATGTCGATGGTACAGACATGATGGGTACTCTTGATGTAATAAGAGACCTTAAGAGCTAATTGAAATCCGAATTTGAGATGAAAAATATGGGGAAAGCTCGACCGAATACTGAGCTTGTGGTATATTATTCCACCAGTTTGCATATGTCTAAAGTTGTCAGGAAATTTAACAAAGACATGCATCCTGATAGCACTCCCATGATTAGTTGAAGTACAAAATAAGTAAATGACCATTCCGCCTAAAGAAAGATGACGAAGATGTGTTGGGATATGAAATTCCCCTATCTAAGTGCAATAGAGCATTGTTGTACTTAGCATAATGTACTCGAATAAATATTTCATCCTTAGTGAACTTGTTAGCTAGATATAGCTCAGTGCCAACGTAACGTCATTGGAATGGTATAGTGAATATAATCATGTACTTAAAAGTAACCATTGACATAAATTTGTTTTATCCCTGCAAAGACATTAAAAGGAATGCTAATTAAAGTGCAATCCAAAAGTTGTTGATTATGAAGGAACAATAATCTCTTCTCCAACGAAAGTAATCAGGGGGAGATATGGTAGACTATTTTCTAGGTCATTACCAATATTCAGTTTCAAAAAGTACATGACTAAAGGAACTATCTGGAACAACTCTGAAAGTAATCAGGGGGAGATGCCGACATCAGGGGGAGGATCCAAGGATATGATGTCGACATATTTTACTTCGAAATTGAAGTTGTGTTGTACTATTTTTCCCTTCGATCGAGAATAGTTTTCCCAAATGGTTTGTTACTCGACAAGGTTTTTAGCGAGACAACACTTAAAAACATCAAGTATGTTGAAAGTTGAAGACATAAAGATTGCGTTGATATTTCTGAAAATATCTGAATCAAAGAAATGAAATGTGATAGTCTGTTAAGCAACGTAACTTCCAGAATCAACAACAGGGTCTTATAAATATTCAAGTAACCGAAATAAAGTGTGATAAACTCCTTTTGACTGCATTAGACTAATGAAAATTGTCTGACATCAGGGGTAGCATCTAATGGTGTGTTGAACTATTTTCCTTCACCTAGGTTACTTTTTCCCACAGGGTTTTGTTACTCGGCAAGTTTTTTTTTTAATGAGACAACAACAAACACCGGGAATGTAATTTCCCAACTAAGGCTATTGTCTTTCCCACGAGGATTTTCTGTCTTAAGAGTTGTGAAGCAACTAGTCAACTTCAATGGAGCAAAGTGATCATCTGCAACAGATCACCTTTACTTGCATCTGTCACATTGTACTCTTTTCCCTTCATCAAGGTTTTATCTCACTGGGTTTTCCTTGTCAAGGTTTTAATGAGGCAACATATACGCATCTAACTATGTTCTAAGTTTAATTAATATTGTACTCTTTTTCTTTAGTTCAGGTTTTGTCCCACTGGGTTTTTTCTGACGAAGTTTTAACGAGGCAATTAACTTAGACTCGGTGGTATTTGAAGATCGTATTACATGTGATGAACTACATGTAAAATACGAGACAACATGTGAAGTACTACATGTGAAGAGATGTATCAGGGTTTTGTCCCACTGGGTTTTTCCTTGTTGAGAACTACATTTGAAGACCTACATCTGAAGCACATTATGTAAAGTACTGCATATGAAGTTCTATTGGACCACACAAGGGGGAGTGTTGTAGGGCTTTAGCCCATGGATGTGCGGTCCAATATTGTAGTTAGGGCCTTATTCCTATTGTATATAAAGGACTATATCTATGTAACACATACTAACTCTAATGAATGGAATCTCCTTCTCTCTATGTTAAACGCAGATTTGGGCGCATGGTTGATCGACTTGACATTTTAAAACGCTGATTAATGCACAAATTTTTACCGATCCGGATTTTTGCCGGTAGACGAAATGCTAACTAGTAATTATATTTCGGCCTTGGCCTATTTTCTCTTTTAATATAAAATTTGTTTATTCAAAATTTTCTTTTTAATAAACCAACATAGCACCATTGTAATCATGTCCTGATTCTAAATCAAAATAACAAAAATTCAACAAAAATTGACTAAAGGAACAACACATGTGATTTATTTTTATTATTCTGCAATGAAAATACAAAAAATTGTCATTTAGCTCAGACACTTATTTTCACAATAAGAATTAACGCAATGCTCAACTTCGTCTTCACGCGGATCTTGAGGAGTGCTGTTCTTGATGCAATTAGATACAGCACAACCCAACTTACAGTAGTCATTAGAAGCTTTATCCAAAGAAACCCTACGGAATAAACATTTTGGCAAACAGATAACAGGACATATAAATGCCCTCTTGCCGGGACGTCTTGCGGCGCATCCAATCATACATTGAAAGTAGCACTTGCCGTTGAATGCTTCAGTTTTTGCAGAAAACATTCCGAACATTACTAACACCAACAAGAAAATCATTTTCACATTTTTCTCTGCCATTTTCTTGATAATTGGGTTTGGAAGATAAAAAAGAAATTAAACTTCTAACAAAAGGGTTTCCTGTATTCACGACCTATCTCTTTGAGTACTGCAACTTAGAGAATCATCATCCAAGGAATTATATAGCAAAAAGACGATGTAGATTCAAGTTTCAACATAGATTATATGGTAACTCGATGCTTAAAATTGGAAGGCCATCTGCCATATATTTATTACCAGGGATTTGGTATTTAATGAGTTTTTGTAATGGTGTTGTAATTGGGAAGCCACAAAAGGATAATCCATATATTCTCATGGATTTGGTATTTAATAAATTATTGTAATGGTGTTGTCATTGGAAAGCCACAAAAGGATAATTTTATCATATATACTAAATAACCATTTTCAGCTCTAATGAAATCTTAAAAATACTAAATAAAATTTATATTTAATGAAAAAATATCACAAACAACATTATTGGAGATGAATGATTTTTCTCACATAAATTTAGGGAAAAATCGGAATGGGATGTCTTATTTGTGTTGCCATCTAGGAAATACGCACAACCATTGGAAAAACTCTTATACCACAACTACACATTTCATCAAGTATTTGTAAACTCCCTTTTGATCACTTATATAGCGATGCAGCGAGGTCACGCCCAATTGCGCTATCATGGCCGAAAAATGAGTATCCAAGTTCAAATTCTGAGGTGAGATTGAAAATAAAAAAGGCAAAAAACAAAGATTGTTTCTAGTGAGGTTCCAACGTGTGACGTCAATAACTAAAACCCGTATAGTGTCAAGATTGGGCTCTAGTTTTGTCCCATATCACTTAGAAAATGAAACTAATTTCATTGATACAGAGAAGATTAGCTTGGTCCCGCGCAAGGATGACACGCATAAATTGAGAAATGGTCTAAATTTTTAATCTGTCATGTCGTCTGGTTTTCTCATTATTTGCAGGGATTTCACCATGTTCCTGCCTTGGATTTTTACAGGGAAGGGCATGAGAAGGATTATGACGTGAACAGGCTCTTGCAAAGGTTGAATTTCAGTGAAGTTTCAGACTTTCTTTTGTTATTTGCATTTACATAAAGTTGCAGAGGGAGATTCTTAGTGGTTACAACTATCTTGCTTCGCTATATAACTTTAACAAGGCCACTTCTCACCGGGTAGGAAGTGTTTTCTGCGATTGTACCAAGGTCATAATAAAACACCCATAGGCCATAATAGTGCATATTCCACACCATACAAGTACAACAAAGAAAGATGCCCCATATGAAGGCTGCTATAAATTGATACATATTCGCCGATCATATAATTCACGAGACTGACAGCTTAGAGGAACTTATAACTACCTAAACTTGAACTTCTCCTGCTTACTCTCCTCTTCCTCTCTACCTGATTCATTGCTTCTCTCAATCCTCGATTCTGTACAACATGAGAAGTTTACAATCTGGTCCGCAGTATTCTGCTGCAAATTGTTCGTCGTAGTAGTTCAAAGTCTCAGGTATCTCAATGAACGTACCCCGAGGAGCATCGGCTATCTCTTTCACGATGGAATCCCAGTCTACGTCACAATCATTCACAAAATACTCCACGTCCACAAAGTTACATCTTTCTTTTATGAGTTCTAGATTGTCTACCGGAATTGAGTTGATCTGAACCGGATCACGCTCAAAGTCCTGAAAAACAATAGTCATATCTATTTCCACTGGTTTAGACAACTCAGGTTTAAGCCTCAGATTCACAATCTCTATCTCGTATAGGTCTATCACGACGAAAGGTTCATCTACGAGCCCAACTAGAGCATACGAAGTCAGGCCAAACAAGCTCGGTGCCTCGGAGAGATGTTTTCCTTGAAATTCATCCGCCTTATATACCTCAGCATCATAAAATGGAAAACAACGGAATACAGGTACGCCTCTAAATTTTTCTCGAACACTGCGCACAAAGTTCTTCAAATCTTCGTTAATCTTCTCCAAATCATTATAACATCTCTTCTGTCCGACATGGGTCTGCACCAAACGGAATTGAATATCATGTCTCTTTTCTGTCATCCCCACCTTGATGCGTTTATGAAAATGGATGTGCAAGAGAGGCAATGTCTTCTCGTCTCCATCCCGAAAGAAAGCTTGCTTTACGTCTGAGTACAAGAAAGAAAAACAGAAATGGGGACTGGAGGTTGCGTAGTAGAACCCGTTTGCATGGACTTCAAGGGTGCCAACAATGGTCTCTCCACCTACTACCTTAGGAAAGATTTTTAGGCCAGTTAAAGTTATAACATTTGATGCCTTTTTCTTCCTTTGCAGTGTTTTGGTGTTTGATATTTCATAGTCTGGCGTATCCATCCATGTATATCCACTTACCAGTCTTTTGCTTGATCCTTTATATTTTTCCTTGGACTGCTTCTTCTTCGAGATTATCTGTTCAAGACTTTCCTTAATAAGCCTGCGCACAACTTCCTTATCACAAGTGTGAATATCCTCCTCCTCGCCCACTTCCTACTCAGTACGTTTATGTGGTAAAGTCATTGAATGATAATACCAATGACCGAGGAAAAAGATATATTTAAAACCCTAGAACACAAAATTAATCCGAAACTTGAAGAAAAAGTTAATCAAAAGATAAATCTGATTTAATCTATGTGTCTCGTCTCGCTCTCAACACAACAAGGTTACACCTCTTCTGGACAATAGAAAAACACTGCGATGGCATATTTATATACACCACATCGACCGACCGGTCACATAAATTTCCGCGTTACCATATATGGACTTTCTAAGTTCTGTCATGCCCAATCTTGAAACTTCGGGGTTTTCCAAGTTCTAGACATCTTTCTGTCTCTTTTTTGGATTCATAGTTGATGCTAGTGGGAATGAAACTCGTAATGTCGAAAACTGATACCTGAATATTCGTAAAATTTCAAGATTGGCTAATTTAGTCACATATGGCACAGATTTTGAAACGAAAGTCCATTTATATACCAGGAGGGAGCTGTTTTATAAGCTTGTCCTTACGGGGTAATTTGATAAAATTGGAACGATACAGAAAAGATTAGCATGGCCTGCACAAGGATGTTACGCACATATCGAGAAATGGTCCAAACTTTTATGATTTTCGTTTTATTATTATTTGCAGGGGTTTCGTCATGTTCCTGCCTTGGATTTGCAACGAAGGGCATGATAAAGCCAAGCTTATGACGGAAACAGGCTCTTGCAAGTGCGTTTTTTGGAGGCTGAATTTCTAGTGAAGTTGTGGATTCTCTTTTGCATCTAAAACAATGAAGTTGCAGAGGAAATTCTTAGTTCATAGGTTACAACTAGTTTTGTAAACTGGGATGTGCCAGCACGAGCACAGCCCAGCACAGCATGCTAAAATTTGAGCACAGCCCAGCCCAGTACGGCACAACACGTTAGTTACATGGGACAAGCTGGGTTTGACTAATCGGCATAGTAGCCTAGCACAGTACGCGGCACGGATAAGCACGTGCCACGGCACAACACAACACGTTATAATGTGTATAAAATACTACATAACATGGCACAATACATATTTTGTGTATATTTCACAAAAGATCCTTTATTCTGGCCGATTATTAACATTTTATTATCGTTATGTTGACTTATTTTCATAATAACACAAAATACTTAAATATTTGGAAATTATAAAATAAATGTGTCCGGCACAGCACGACACAACACGTTTATTTTTCTGGCACACCCAGCACAGCACGCCTTCTAGCACGGCACAACACGACACGTCATAATATCCGGCACAACACAACACGACACATATCACGCTAAGCACCCACGGGCCTTAAAAAAAAAAAAAACACCCACAGGCCGTAAAAAAATTAAAACAAAATAAAAGAGATTCAAGATAAATTTGATCAAGAAAAAACGCATGTGATTTCATTTTAGCCCAAATATAGTTTATTCATTCTGCAATTAAAATACAGTAAATCGTTATTTAGTTGATACAATTATTATCACAATAAGAGTTGACGCAGTATTCAACTTCGTATTCACGTGGATCTTGAGGAGTGCTTTTGTCGATGCATTTAGATACAGCACAACCAAACTTGCAGTACTCATTAGAAACATTATCCAAAGAAACCCCACGGAAAATGCATCTTTTGAAACACTTAAGTGGACAAATAACCTTCCCCGCCCCGCCGGGATGCCTTATGCCGCATGCAACAATACATTTAAAGTAGCACTCACCGTTGAATGCTTCAGTTTTAGCAGCAAATATTCCCAACATTACTATCACCACCAAGAAGATCATTTTCACATTTTTCTCTTCCATTTTCTTGCTAATTGGTTTCGAAGATAAAAAAAAAAATTAAACTTCCAGCAAAAAGGTTTCCTGTATTCCAGGACCTATCTCTTTGAGTACTGCAACTTAGAGAGTCATCATCCAAGGACTCATATAGCAAAAAAACGATGTAGATTCATAGAATAGGAAGGCCATCGATCCACCATAAATGTTCAGGGATTTGGTATTTAATGAATTTTTGTAAATTTATTTTTGTAGTTGCAAGAAATCCCACAACTACACCCTTAATAGAACTTATGAAATAATTTAAGAAACCATATTGAAATACTCAAGAACTCTTATTAAAATTTTAAAACAAGTACAATGATATGAAGAAACCCTAACTTGGGGAGCAAATGACTTTTTCTCTCCTAAAATTCTTCCCCTAAGCTCACCCAAAAAGATCTCTCTTTTTACAAAGGCGCTCTGCTCCTTATATAGGAGTTTACATAGTGGAGGATAGCTAATAAAGCCCCTAATTTCGGATCTGACGTGCGTCAATGTCGCACAGGAGTTTATCATTGTCGCACGATTTCTTTACTGCCGCATAGATCTTCACACCTTTCTCGTGATCTGGTTTGTCATCTTGGATATAACGTATGCGGTCGTGTTCGCTTAATGCTTACAGAGTTACTTCTCACATAAAACGAGTGTGCGGTATTTTGTACGCACATTTTTCCTCTTCTCATATTGTTCTTTTGGTAAAGAGGGCGGTATGAGAAATTCCAATTTGTTATTCTGCCGCACCCGTTCGTCTCTTCACATTCTTCTCAACCGACATGTTTCCGTAATTTGGGATTTACCATCTACACGTATTGACTCCTTCCCCTTTTAACCGACATGTCTTGAGTTAACCGGTTGTTTCCTTTCCCTATTTAATAACTGTAGTGAGGAGAGATAACCTTTTCCTTTCTTTATTCAACCTTCATCTTCTTTGCAATTATTCGATCTTCATCTTCTCGAGGTTTTCGTTCTTTCTTCATACAGATTTACCCAGTGTTGTTCTTCTCTAAGCTTTATGGATTCTCATTCGAGGTTAGTATATTCTGCTTTCGATACTATTTTGTTTTTCTTTCCCTCGAATTTTCACTTTGCTATTGTTGATTTGTTTCTGTGTTGTTACTATTCTGCTGCTGTTCTTCACATTCCCATACTAGTTTTGTTGCAGCAAGAATTCTTCTTCTGGTAATACTCGTTTTACAGTTCCAAATCCTAAATCTTCTTCTAGTTTCAAAGATGATGAGTCTCGCAAGAGGAAGCCTTCGCATAACAAAGCAGTAATAAATACTCTCTTTTCTTTAAAACAATGTTGTTTCCTCTGTTTCTTATCTGCGTTGTTCTTCGTAGGATACTGAGAGCGAGATTGATGGCGAGAAAAAGAAGAAGGTTAAGAAATTTCGCAAAGCCCCCATGATCAACACTTCTCTTTTCATGCCGGAATTCAACTATAAGAAGAAGAGTACTGAGGTCTCTCCAATTGTCAATGTTGACGCTCCCTCACAAGGCTTCATTACCTCATCTTCTTTAGATGCTTCTGCGTCTTCAAAGGAAACTTCTGCTCCTCAGGAAGCTGTTTCGGTAGATCACACTGCTATCCCTTCTTCTGAGAATGTGACCGCACCTGTTGTGGATTCAACTCTTTCCACCTTTGTGAATATTCCTTCCTCAGCGTATATTCCCGCATCAATTAGAGATACATCTGTCTTCGTTCCAAAGGATATCGCTTCTTCCGTGATTAATCCTTCTCCTTCTAAGGTTACCTCTTCTTCTTTGGAGGCCGTCTATGCTGATAAAGTGGTCCTTGAAGAAGTGGATTCTGCTACTCATACTTTATCGGATATCATCAATGCCGCTCGTTCATCCATCAATGATCCTGTTAAGCTTCGCATTTGTGATGCTCTATCCAAGCTGTTATGTGATTCTCCACCGAACAAATCAACTAGGAGCGAAATCTTCTCACAGCTTGATCCAAGCATCCATCTTGCTTTTGACCTTTGGGTAAGCACTCTTTTGCTTACACTTTTCCACTCATGCGATTTTATCGCATCTTTATATTTGTCTTATTTCTCCCTTAGGAATCCCGTCGTCGCATGGTTCAAACTGAGGGATTCTCTGAATCTAGTAGCACCATACTAGAACTTTCTCGTCAGAATATAAAATTAAAGGAGGAACTTCAGGCTGAAATTATTGCATCATAAAACCTCTGCAACAAGAATCAAGAACTCAGAGGTGTGTGTTTCTTCCTTTTGTTACCCATTTAGAAGTAATTTGTTCTTGTATCCACATTTTGAATTTCTCTGTGGGTACGTTAAGAATTAAATCAGAAACGCGTTATGGAGAGATTTAGCTATCAATATTCTGTTGAAGATGCTCGCGCGGAAAACGAGAGATTGGAGAATCAAATAGATCAATTGATTAATAATCATTCATATTCGCTTGATCAGATTGAGAACCTAAAAAATGAGAATCTTTGTTTAGCTAATCAAAATGAATTTATGGGCTCCCAAGTATCCCATCTTTCTGGATTGTTGCTTAGCGCTGATTTAAAACATCAAACTTTATCAGATGAGAATCAGGTCTTGGCCGCAGAGAAGCGGTCTTTCTTAAAGAAAGAGGCGATGTTTACGCGTCAATATCTTATTCTCCAGAAGGTCTGTGATGATCAAGAGGAATCTCTTCGCACGTTAAGAAATCAACATGATGAGTCTATGGAGAAATTAACCTCGGAAAATGAGAAGATCATCCAGAGTAAGATAAATTTAACTGTGGAAATGAACAAACTTCAAGAACATCATACGCAGCTAAAGGGGTCTGATGACATTCTCGTGAGGGAAAAGGCTTCTCTTCTTCAAGATGAGAAGAAGATTCGATCTCATCTCCAAAGTTTAGTTGGTGATGATTTTGATAAGGTTATGGAAAATATTAAAAATAGTGGTGTCGCTTTATCTCAATACCTTATTTCCCAGAGGGAAGGTAGTCACATTGAGCTGACTGCCTCAGCTTACTTGTGTTTCTTAATTGCTTTTATCTTATAGCTGCGAAATTGTCTCCCTTGTACTAATTAGTTGTCTTTTTTGCAGAATCTGAGAGGTTGCATGATGTAATTTTAGATAGTGGTAAGAATGAGGTTCGTAAGACTTGTGAAAGCAATTGAATTTAGATTTATTTAAACTAAAAGTAGAGAAAATTTTAATCAAAATTTGTTTTTTTTTTTAGAGTGAAAATAACCAAGACACTAGATTCCACTATTACACATGAATAAATGATGATAAAGATTCCAAAACTCTAATTATTTTTAAAATTTCTTTTTCTTAATTCACAAATTATCAAGCATATTCTCAAACATTAATTGTATCCCTTAAGCATAGATTATCTAATCAAAGCATAACCTATCTAATTGAATCACAACTAATTAGGAAAAATTATGCAAGCAATTAAAATTCTACAAAGTAATGAATGAGTGAATTATAAAATATAAATTAGAGAAAAATAGAATGGTTACCAATTATTCATGCATAAATAGCTTCCTCCGTACCTTGATTACGCGAGAATTAGCTCATAATTATCATGGAAACATGCTCAAAATTCATCTTTATTAATGCTCAAAAATGGTTCACAAATGATGAAATGGGAGAAAAATGAATTAAATCGGGTTCTGTAACACTTATATTTGTTACAAAATCAATTGTTACAGAAAACGATAAAGAAATACCATCGCTGGCACTATTGAAGAACGACGGTCTTGAAGGGTCTTATGTTCTTTCGTACTTTCTGCACCAGCAGAAAACTTATTTTTCCTGTAACTCTTTTTTCCGATTTCTTATGCTCTAAACGTCTCCCTATTCTCCCCGTAAACTCTCTATCCCTTATTTGAGTCTCCTAAAGCCTTTATATAGTCACAGGATCAAGAATAATATCGTAATAACCCAAAAATCTTCTCGATATCCAACCATTAACTCATGAATATTTTCTTTTATGTTTTAGGTTCTTACGCATCTTTTCGACGTATACACGCTCCAGAACTTCCTTGTTTGACTCCTCCACACTTCTGCAGCAACCAAACTCCATCAAAACTCAATCCATGCACGTTCAAACACGTTGTATTCCGAGGTTGAATATTTTCTTCCCGACGAAAATTCAGCCCAACTGAACGCATTAGAACACTCATACCACCATTGTTTGGACATATCACGTTCATCCCAATCAAAATCAATGATTTAATCTCACTAAAACTCCTTCAAAAATCCAACAGAAAAATGATTTTTTTTCCCGCCAAAAATATTTTTCAAACGATGAAGGTGAAGTGCCATGAATCCAAAACGCGGGTGCCTTTAGCAGCTCGGCTGCCTTGGGGGTGCCCTTATCCAATTTTAGGGTGCCTTTAGTAATTTTGGTGGGTGCCTTTAACACTTTTTTTCTGGGGTTTTTACAACACTTTTTCGGGGTTCTTCCGGTGTATTTCTGGGGTGCTTCCGGTGTATTTCTGGGGTGCCTTTAGTACTCCATCCTGGGGTGTAAAACACCACTTTACGAGTCAATTTCGTCGCAAGAGCTTATTTCTCTAAAAATACCTACAAAGACATAAAACACCATAATAAGTACAAAAATGGGTACTAAAAATATATACAAAAGAGATGAAAATAGACACATAAATGCGTCTATCATTGCACCAGTTTACCATCTCCAAGTTGAGGTCTGATCTGACTAAGTCACATAGAGAGCGTGGGAAACTCTCAGTAGCACTTGCCTCTTCCCGAGATAGATCGAATAGGAGGTGATTGTATCTTGGTAACTTAATGGAGGTTTCCATAGAGAACACTAAGAAGGGTGTCGCACGATAAGCTCATATTAAGGCTCAGATTCTAGCAAATAGAGTTTGCGTTGACAACTCACT
Organism: Papaver atlanticum; assembly: GCA_023531105.1. Classification (NCBI taxonomy): domain Eukaryota; kingdom Viridiplantae; phylum Streptophyta; class Magnoliopsida; order Ranunculales; family Papaveraceae; genus Papaver; species Papaver atlanticum. The sequence goes on along the minus strand of JAJJMB010008202.1, from coordinate 189,573 downwards.
TCCTTTAGTGGATGTGGAACCCCTTGAAGTGGATGCGGATGAGAAGTTTCCTGAGCCCGATAGTGACTATGATTATGTGAGCGAAGATGATGAAGACGAAGAAACTCTCCTTCAAGAGGATCATCCCGAAAAGGACGGATCTGGTGGTGGTCTTTCCAAAGATCCAAGCTATGATGTTAACCCCAACAGCGAGGTTGATGTTGAAGTATCTGCACTAAATCAAGACGTGCCTTCTAATAATGCTTAGCTTTTTTTTTTCTCTAGTCTTCTGTGCGGCTGATTATGGATTCTTGGATATGTAGTTTTGAAGTACGCTTCTATTTCTGCTACTTTTATGTAAGATTGTCTCTAATAAGGAGGATAATACCTTTCTTTTGTTAATTCCCATACATGCCTATATTTTTCTGCTTGTTAGGGATATTAATTATTCCCTTATCGTGTGGTTATATCCATGCGTTAATTAATCTTTAAGTATTTTTCTATCCTTCATTATTTCGTTGTGGTTTTCTTCCCTGCAAAATAGAAATCGTTATATGTTGAAATTATCTTAGGGTTTTATATTGAGGTTTTACTGAGCACCCCTAGTTAGAGGTCTTATCATCCTCTCCCTTATTCTTGTCCTAAAATATTATTGTGCGGAAAAATTGCAGGCGGTCTTTACCCTTTCAAGTAACGACCCATTGATCTTGCCTTATCACTTCTTGTATTTTTGCCTCTGCAGGATTTATTGATGCGTTAATACGACAAGTCTTATTACTCCCGTGAGTAAAAGCCTCATGATATTAACATCTTTGACACAATTCAGCTCCCTAATGGAGGGTTCCGTCCTTATATTCCCCCTGAATGCCCCTTCAAGGAATCTTACCCCTACCGGGTTAGGGTGGGCTCTTCCCATCCAGGGATGCAACAATCAGTTGTGTTTGAGGCCACTTATCCCTCCGCCGATATGGCTTTTGGTTACGAGACCGCACCCTCAGTGGGATTTCTTGAGGACCGAGTGCATCATAGTCAGGACTTGTCAAGAGCGGCTAGGTACGCTCCAGACGCCCCAGGCACTATTGACTCAATCGTGTACCTCGGCGCCCTGATCGAGTTTCTGCAATCCTTAGTAGAGAGCTTCTTACCTTAGTCTTTCGACTAAGGCGCTCTACTGGATGGGCTTTTATTTCACCCCAAATCTCCATGACTCAGGTTCCAGGGTCGGTGTAGCTTTCACCCGAGCCATGCTAATATGGGTTTTCCCCAATTACGACGTGCGTTAGGTCTTATTTTTTCCTCTTGCTGTTATGCGAACTAGGGTGCACGCCACAATTGGATGCCTAGCCTCCATCTTTTTAGGTTTTACTTCTGATGCCTTTTATTAAGGTCTTATTATAAGGTCTTATTTTTGCCTTTTTCTCATATGTAATATTTGTTATATGTAAAGAAGAAGAATTTTTCATTTTCATTCATACGCTTGATTGGCACAATTCTGATGTCTTCTTTCTTCATTTATTCGCTGACATAATAACTGGTTGGGGCCAAAGACCGCACAACTTGTTCATCTCTGGTCGTCTTTGTGCATCATTAATTTCGCTCGTTAAGTATTTCCTCCAGATTTATGATAACTGCCGCATGGATTATGGATAGTACTTCTTTAAATAAGTTCTATTCCACGGGTGTTCAAGTCTTCATCCCGTGTTACTCCCTTCAGGATCCATTAATTCATACGCTCCATTTCCAACAACTTTTTTGATTATATAAGGTCCATCCCATGTCTTCTCTAGTTTTACATCTCCTCCTCTCTAGGAAAAGAGTGAGAATGCTTGGCTACTTGGCAGTACCCAACTATTGCTCCTGCACGAGTTTTCAAGGAGGTCTCGCTGCTTATTCCGTCTGTGTGGTGGTTTCTGATGTTTCCGAGGGTGGAATCGTTTATTCCCCAATCGGGCGATGTAGTTGCTTTTTATATTGTCGAGGGCGAGGGTCGGATGGTGACCGAGTAGGATGCTCCTGGCGAGGCATGATCGTGATGCTCCTCTTCTTCTTTTTTTGTAAATTTGATAATTTTAATACGCCCTCGTGTTGTGTCCGAGGCGAATAAAATTTTGTAATGAAAGTTCTTATTAAAATGGGCGATGGTAATTAATTCTGCATCTTTGTGTTTTTTATGGTAATGGCCCTGTGGGGTTTGTGTGTATACTATTGTCCAACCATAGGTGACAAAGCCAAGGAGTGATCGATTCCTTAAGTGGATAGGGCATCTATTACGGTGTTGAACTTTCAGTATAACACATTCCCCTTCTCACCTTGGTCTGGTGCCTTCATGGGCTTGGTGTTTTTGATAGTGTCCTGTTTAGGTTACACTTGCCCTAGGTTTTTTAACCATTGTTTGGAGGGAAATATCTCGGTTAAGTGATTCTTGCCATAGCCAAAGGTAAGTACCTTGATTCTGGATATCTCATGTTATGGAAGGACATCATCCGATTTCGTGATCGTGATGGCATTACCTTAGGTCTGTTCCCGTCTTAGGTATCTTAGGGTGTCCCCCACTTTATCTTGCTTCATTCAGCTAGATGGCATTGCCTTAGGTCTATGTCCGTCCCAGGAAGCTTAGGTATTTTACCCGCATCATTTGTTGTAGAATGGAAGGTGTGTATAGCACCGTGCCATGATCTTGATGGGCTTTTGTTATAATGCAAATAAGATATGATTATGCAAATGCAAGAAAAGATAAAGCGAAAAATGAAAGTAGAAAATTGCAAGAGGAAAAATAAACTAACAAAAATCCAAGTAAATGAAATGAGCGTGCAAAAGGATTAATTTTATTATTTTCAAAAGAGGGTTTATAAGCCCTTAGTACATTTTGGTAAGGTACCCTGACCTGTTACATGTAGGGATTCGAGTCTCATTTTCATAATTTTTCTTCCTAAGCGATAAGCTGTTTAAGCATGGTATGGATTGAGGTATTTGATGTTCCAGGGGCGTTCTAGTTTTTCCCCATTTGGTTTGAGCAATCTGTATGCTCCATCGCCTTCCTTGGCGATGACTGTTAGTGGTCCTTCCTAGATGGGAGAAAATTTTCCTTACTCGCGCTGGTATGGCGGGATCTCGCGCCATACTTTATCGCCTGGGATAAATTGCCTCTGATGAACACGTTTGTTGTATTCTCGGGCTAACCTCCGATGGTAATTTTCCATTCTCTGTAGAGTTATTTCTCGGTTTTCCTCGAGATCGTCTAGCTTGGCGAGTATCATGTCCGAGGTGAGGTTCTTTTCCCAAGCCTAAGTCTTTGTCGTTGGGATCATCGCTTCAGTTGGTATAATCGCTTCCGTGCCATAAGTAAGGGCGAAGGGAGTCATCCCTGTTGCTTTTCTTCGTGTGGTCCGATAGGCCCACGGAAAATTAAGTAATTGCTCACACCAGCTAGCCCCATGTCCATCCATCTTCTTTTTGAGCATGTCGACGATAGTTTTGTTAGTGGCCTCTGCCTGGCCATTACTCTCAGGGTGGATGGGTGTGGATTTATTCTTCCTAATCTTGAAGCAGTTAAAGAGGAGGCCAATGTTTTTCCCTCGGCGTTGGGGTCCATTATCGGATACGATGGCGGCTGGGATACCAAAGCGATATATGATGTGCTCGAAAAAGAATTTAAAGACATCGTGGTCTCTAATGTTCCTGAGGGCTGAAGCCTCATCCCACTTGGTAAAGTAATCAGTGGCCACGATTAGGTATTTTCGTTGTCCTGTGCCAGCTCGTAGAGGTCCAACGATGTCAACCCCCCGTTTGGCGAATGGCCAAGGGCTGAGTATGGATTTTAAATCCATTGGTGGTGCATGTCTTCTCTTGCCAAATTTTTGGCACTCTAAATATGATTTTTCCATCTGCTTTGAGTCCTCGTTCATGCGAGGCCAGAAGTATCCTTGTAGCCTGGCTTTGTGGGCTAGGGATCTTCCTCCACTATAGTTACCAGCGTATCCATAGTGTATTTCTTTTAGTATGCATTGGCCTTCGACAAAAAAGAGACATCTGAGCAATGGTCCCAGATATGACTGTTTGTACAATATGCCATCTCCGAGCTGGTAGTTTCCCGATCGGGATATCACTTTGTGTGCGAGATGTTGGTCGCTTGGGAGATCGACATTGGCTAGGTATTTAATGATTGGAGTTCTCCAATCGTCGTTTGGTAAGGCCTCGTGTTGGTTTGTTATGTCCATACTGAGGATTTCCATGTCTCCTTCTATGGGTATGGAGGGAAGCAATACCCTTTCGATCATCATGTTTGTCGCTTCCGGGTCTATTGTCATGGAGGCAATGAAAGCTAAGGCATCTGCGTGCCTATTGTTGTTTCTGTTTAGATGCCTGGAAGTCATGTTAGGTATATGTCCGATATAGTGCTTGGCGAGTTGGAGGTATCGCTGCAAACAGGTATCAGAAGCTTGATATATTCCATCTATCCGTTGAACTATAAGCTGTGAGTCACTTGTGAGTCTCACTTCATTGATGCCTAGTGCAATTATTACTCGTAGGGTGCGTATGACTGCGTCGTACTCGATTATGTTATTAGTAGCGGGGAATTCTAGCCTTAGGCTGTAGACGATCCTGTGGCATATCGGAGTCGTAAAGACCATTCCGATGCCGGATCCTTCTGAATTACATGACCCGTCTACAAAGACTTCCCATCATCTGGGATTCTCCGAGCGAAGCAGCTCGGGTGAGTCTTCCATCTCGTCATCCATCCCTGGGATTTCTTCGATTTCATCTGTATCATCTAGAGGGAAGTAAGCTAAAAAATCCGCAACAACTTGGGTTTTGATTGCCATTTGGGCTTGATATTTCATCCCAAATTGTTTGATGTGGGCTCCCGATTTGGAGATTCTTCCATCCCTATCGGCATGGTCTAGAACAGATTCTATTGGAGCTTTTGTAATGACTGTGAATGTGTGGGCATGGAAATACGTTCGCAATTTTTGCGTCGCGTAAACCAGGGACAGAACGATCTTTTCAATTTTAGAGTAGTTCTTCTCTGCAGATGTCAGAGTCTTGCTTATGAAGTAGATAGGTTTTTCTACTTCTTTATCTATACGGGTTAGCACTGCGCTGATCGAGGTGTTAGTCGCCGATAGGTAGATGTAAAGATTTTCTCCCGGATCGGGTTTCTGAAGGATTGGCAAGGTGGCCAAATGTTCTTTGATCTTTTGAAAAGCTTCCTTGCACTCATTGCTCCATGAGAATTTTTCACCTTTCTTCAAAGTGTTGAAGAAATCTTTACATTTGTCGGATGATCTAGCTATAAACCTTCCCAGGGCTGCTAGTCGACCATTTAACCTCCGCACGTCTTTGACTGTGGAAGGTGAAGGCATCTAGAGTATGGCTTGCACTTTAGCGGGATCCACCTCGATGCCTTGCTTAGTGACCAGGTATCCTAAGAATTTCCTTGAGGTAACTCCAAAGGCGCATTTTTCCGGGTTAATTTTCACGTTGAATTTTCTCATTTGTTCGAGAATCTCTTTGAGGTCATTTGCATGGTCTCGTGGAAGCTTACTCTTGATAAGCATGTCGTCTACATATACCTCTAGGGTTTTATGTATCCAGTGGTCAAACATTTTTTCCACCATTCTTTGGTAAGTTGCGCCCGCGTTCTTTAGTCCGAATGGCATTTTAGTGTAACAGTATAGTCCTCGAGGAGTGAAGAAGGCAGTATGCTCATGGTCTTCCTCGGCGAGGGGAATCTGGTTATAACCAGAGTATCCATCCATCATGGATAGTAATCCGTAGCCAGATGTTTCTTCAACGAGTTGAATAATATTAGGGAGTGGGAAGCTGTCCTTTGGACAGGCTTTGTTGAGATCACTGAAATCAATGCAAATTCGCACTCCCCAATTTTTCTTTGGTAAGATTACCATGTTAGAAATCCATATTGGATACTGCACTTCTCGGATGACTCCTGATGCCTCCATCTTTTTTAATTCCTTTTGAATTGCTTTGTGATATTCTGGCGCCACCTTTCGCATCTTTTGCCTTATGGGCTTATGCTTTGGGTTGATTTTCAAATGATGGCAACATATTTCCGGGCATATCTTCCATACGCCACCCAAAGACGTCAGAATATTCTTTTAGGACTTGTATTAGTTTGTCTTCTTCCTCTTTGTTAAGGAGAGTTCCAATCCTGACCATACCCGGGTTTTCAGGTGTTCTAATATTGACCTCCTTTGTGGGTTCCGAGGCCGATAAATTTGATTTGATCTCTCCGACATCGGAAAGATTCTGTAATGGCTCCATAGGTGAGTCCGAGATTGGAACATCGTCCGCGTCAAGCACATTACCCAAACGCCTTGCATCGTTCGTTGTTGCTATGAACGCATCGATTTCAGCCTGGTTCGTAGCATTCTTGACTCTCTTCTTTTTTTCTTTAGAGGAATTTACTCATTTCTCTCCATTTTGTACGTCCATGTTGTAACAGTACCTGGCTTCGCCTGAGTCTCCAACGATCTATGCGATCCCATCGGGTGTTGGAAACCTTAGTCTCTGATGGTAGGTCGAGGAAACTCCTTTGATCCCATGGACCCAGGATCGCCTGACAATTGTTGTGTAGGGTGAAAGTACATCTACCACACAGAAAGTGGTCAGAGTGAGGATTTTTCCTACTCGAATTTCTAAGGTGACCTCGCCTATTGGGCGGGTCGATGAGCCATTGAAGCCAAAGATATTATAGGTAGAAGGGATTAGGCATTCGTCTCTAAGACCCATTTGCTTGAATGTTTCATAAAACAAGATTTCGACAGAACTTCCTCCGTCTATTAGTATTTTAGGCATGGCCCATGGAAATACCTTATGCTTTTCTTCCTCGCCCTCCTGCTTAGAAGTGCGATAGCCACCATAACCACTAGTGGATCATTGTGGTTTCGTCCTTTATCTGGTGCCTCCGAGGCTGAAAAACTAATAGGTATTTTCATCCACTCCTGCATAGGAGGTTCTTTTGCCACACTGAAGACTTCGTCACCTTTAAAGTTTCGCTTGTGGATTCGTCCTGTAATACTTCTTTCAGGTGTGGGAGAAGTGATAGATGAGTGCGATATCGTATTGCCTCCCAAGTATTGTGCCTCGCGTGGTATTTCTATGCGATGTACGGGTATTCCCACCGTTGGTTGGATCGCTGGCTGTGCGATGTACTCCTCGAGTTTTCCTTCATCAATCATGTCTTGCACCATCTTCTTCAGATCTCTGCACGAGTCCGTCGTGTGGCTATAGAACTGGTGAAACTCGCAGAAGTCTGTTCTATTCTTAGTGCGCTCGAGCTGCTGTCCTCTATTCCATGGGTATGTGATCTTACATTTCCCATCGATCTTCTTAAAGATCTCGGATATAGGTGTGTTTAGTTTCGTGTAGACTGGGTCTACGAACTTTCCCTTCTTTTGTTGGGCTTGGTCTCGCCCTTTCCATCCTCCACTTCGATGTTTATCGAACTGGGTAGATCCGTTGTTGGATCGCCCTTCTCCTTGGGATGACGCTTTAGGGTTTTGTGGTTCTACCACATTTGCTCCTCTATTGGTTCCTTTTACCAATTTATCATAAGTACCGTCTTGGAGTTCTTCAAGGGCTATGTAATCCTCTTGAACCTCTCTCAGTTTTCTTAGATTGGTGGCATGGTCTCGTACATGCGGACAAATATGGGGTCCGTCTTTCTTAGACTATTTTTACAGACAAAGATCGCGTAGGCCTCTGGGACTCTTCCGATCTCGGCACATAATTTTCTCCAACGAGTTACCAGAGAGCGGAGTGACTCGTTCGGTCCCCTGGCTAACTGGAACAGCATGTCAATTTCGGGTTTGACTCGGCTGTTATGTATGTATGTTTCTAAGAACAACTCGGATAGATGGTCAACCGATTTAACCGATGCCTTTGGAAGGTTATTGAACCACATTAGGGCCTCATATTTTAGACTGGCTGGAAAAAACCTACACATCACTACCTCGTAGTGACTCCACTATGTCAGTGTCATGTGGTAGGATCTGAGATGTTCGATTGCATCGCCGGTCCCATTGAAGGGAGTTGCAAACGTTGGGAGCGAGCATTTCCTTGGAAATGGTTGGGCTAGTAGACTCTCCGATAAGGGAGACTGTCCAGCCTCTTGCAGTACTTCCTTCAACTTTTTTCCTTTTTTTTCCTGTAGCCTCTCTGCACATCGCTTCGAGTTGACAGAGTCGGGCTTGTAATTGGTCATCATTGTTCCTCGTTTCGGCCTTCTTCCGTCGTCCTTGCGCTCTTTCGGGCTAGTAGGAAGCTTCTGGACGGCGAAAAATACCTCTTTCTATACGTCATACCTTTATTAGGAAAAATCCAAGTTTATGACTATTGGGCATATCTTCCCATTTTAGGAAATATTTCTCATCATCTTTAAACTTTTGATTTTGAACAAACTTTGAGCTTGATGAAAGATTATGTACTCATTAACCCTTCCCCTTGACTTAGAGTTAGATTTCTAAGAAGAAGATTGTGGATTATCTTGAGTTTCTTAGAAGATGAAGAACATCATGAACAATTCGTCTTTTCAACTTTCATAGGACAATATTTTCCCTTATGAAGTTTACTGACTAAAACTTCTTCCCAGCCCTTTCATGGAGGAGATCGTTTGAGCGCCGAAGTGTTTAAAACTCCACTTTCACTTTGATCTTCAACTCTCCTGAGCATCTTGATGAAGATATAAAAAACCCTAAAAGGATGAAAATTTTGAAGAAAATTAGTGAAAATGATGTAGATCTGTTGATTTTGAGGGTCTCAAGACTTCACAGATCGTGTAGGATGTGTTGAGTCCGAGCTCTACTCATAAATTCTAACAGAGTTCTACACAGTGGCATGAAAGCCACTTCTTTCAAGGAGATTATGAAAACAATATAGAGCTGTTACTAGGGAGGTAGAATAGATCTTCATACCTCCCTGTTTCTAGCGCCAAAATGGAGTTGCATCTTTTCTGATGACTACACCCAAATAGATCTAAAGGCTATAAAGTTACTAACATTCAAGATTCAAAGACAAACATAATGTAAAGAACATGAAAGTAATGATTAACACAAGCATATAACGTGGTTCGACCATGAAGACCTACGTCCACGGGAAAGAAGATGTTTTCTTTATTGATTAGGGTCTTACCCTTGAAAGAGCTATAAATATCACTTAGATTTCTCCCTCTCTCTTTATCTAGATCTCTCTCAGGAATTCTCTGTAGAAAGACCATCTAGTATTACATAAGTTTCCATTTCCTTCTACAAGGATTGGTATTTATAGGCAAGTTTGACTCGTGAAGGCCTGGTCTCGCCGAGCTGACGGAGCTATCGTGCATCTCCTCGTTGCTTCGGACGAACTCTATACTATCCCTCGTGATGGCCTGCTTGGTTCTCCCTCCGAGTTATCTCACCCTGTTTATCATCGTGTAGCTCCTTCTTGGAGAACCTCGTGCTGTGTCACCTCTGGGTTGTAGTATAGATCTCCCGATCCTTTTGGTACGATGTAAATTTTCCCACGTCTCTTCTGATCCTTCATTAAATGCAGTCCTTCTTTTTAGACTTGACCGTCTGGATCGATTAGACCACTCCTCACACGAGTCATTCATGTAACGCTTGTAGAAGGTGTCTCGATTCAGATGAAATCATCTTTATAGAGTATGATTCGATGTTTCCACCTTATCATCTTATCATGAGATCATCCCTTGGGATGTTGACACGTGGCGTTCGTGTTCGCTTAATGCTTACGGAGTTACTTCGCACATAAAACGAGTGTGCGGTATTTTGTACCCACAATTTTGAAAAGGAAAAACAAAAAGTGTACATATCCTTCCGGCATGAAGAAAATTTATTTCAGAAATAATGAAGCGTACATGATATTTATGATTATACCAAAAAAGAGGCTTCGGATCCCATGTCCCCTTATTCGGTGTGCCCGCATGTCCCACCAACCAGATTTTAACACGTGGCGTATTTTTTTCCTTTAATTTGATTTTCTCTTTTACAGCTAAAGATAGGTGAAAAATAATAAAGAGTATATTTTGTTTCCTTTTATATCTCCTAAACCAAAATTAAAACCTGTTTTCCCTTGTTTTCCAATCAAAAAATGGTTGATTAATTATTTAATTAGCTTTGAAAGTGATTGTATATATTTTTTTAAAACGTAGTATGGGAGGCTACTATCAACCGTACTCGCCTTCCAAGTATTTTCTTCCGTTCGTTTTAAATACATATCCTTGTAAAAAGAAAAATTGTCGTTCAGCTTTTATCGAGGAACAACCAGGATTACAAGAAGGAATGAAGGATAGGGGTTCCAAACACGTCAAATTTACAACTATTATAAGTAGAATCACACCAACTAAGAGGAAAAAAACAAGCTTTGGAGCTCTGGTTGTCGCACTAGGATGTTTGTATTTGGGTATAATTGCCTCCAAGAAGCTACTTAGTTAACTGACTCAACTTAATCCAAGAAAGAAAAGCTCAATTCCAACATCTATGGCCTGTTAACTGTAACAAATAAGACGAGAGGTTTTCATTTATTTTTAGTTTTTTCTTTAGCTTTGGTTAAAATCTTTTTCCTTCGTAAAACTCCAACTCTATTGATGAAAAAGGAGTCATAATTTTTGGAGCGGGACATATAAAAGGAAACAGTGTATAATCTTTTTTATTTTCATTATCAATGGTTGTAAAAGAGAAAATCAAATTAAGGAAAAATAATATGCCATGTGTTCAAATCTGGTTGGTTGGACACCAGGGCACACCGAATATGGGGACATGGGTCCGAAGCCAAAAACAGATGCCCAAAAAATCTCTTTCCAATTAATAAAGATATTTCCTAAAATTTTCTGGTCATCAAGAAAAAACTAAAAACTAGGAAGTAGAAGCTACTCCAATTTATACAAGTAATTTGGGAGACTGAAGGTTCATGTGGTATATTTTGCCGTTCCTGTGACTGGTTTGCCGGAACTCGAACACCTCTTTATTTACTGTCTTCTTCTTCTTCTTCTTCTCTACCTGATGCATTGCTTCCCTCAATCCTCCATTCTGTACATTATGTGAAGTCTACCATCTGGTTCACAATATTCTGGTGGAAATCCTTCGTATTCATCGTCCGAGTTCAAAGTCTCAGGTTTCTCATCAAGATCTCTCCACTCACCGAACGTCCCCGGAGGAGAATCCGCCATTTCTTTCACGATGGAAACCCAGTCGACATCACAATCATTCACATAATACTCCACGTCCGCAAAGTTACATCTGTCTTTTATGAGATCGAGCTTGTCTATGGGAATTGAGTTGATTTGAACCGGTTCACCGTCGAAGTCCTGAAAAACAATAGTCATATCTATTTCCACAGGTTTAAGCCTCAGATTAACAATCTCTATCTCGTACAGGTCGATCACAACGGAAGGTTCATCTACAAGCCCAACTAGCGCATACGAAGTCAGGCCAAAGACGCTCGGTGCCTTGGATGGACGATTTCCTTGAAATTCATCCGCCTTATGAACCTCAGCATCATAAAATGGAAAACAACGGAATACAGGTACGCCTCTAAATTTTTCTCCAACATTGTGCACAAAGTTCTTCAAATCTTCGTTAATCTTATCTAAATCATCATTATCAGATATCTTCTTTCCTACAGGGGTCTGCACCAAACGGAATTGGATATCCTGTCTCTTTTCTTTCCCCACCTTGACGAGGTCACGAAAATGAATGTGCAAGAGAGGCGACGCCTTCTCGTCTCCAGCTCGAAAGAAAGCTTGCTTTACATCTGCGTACAAAAACGAAAAACGGAAATCGGGACTGGAGGTTGCATAGTTGAACTAGTTTGCATCGACTTCAAGGGTGCCAACAGTGGTATCTCCATCTTGTTCTTCTACTAGCTTGGGAAAGATTTTGAGGCCAGTTAAAGTTATAACATTGGCTTCCTTTTTCTCCCTCTGCAGTGTTTTGGTGTTTGATATTTCATACTCTGGCGTTTCCATCCCTGTATATCCACTTACCAGTCTTTTGCCTGTTGACACTACATGTTTTTTCTCGGACTGCTTCTCCCACGATATTTTCTGTTCAAGTCTTTTATAAAAATTGACACCAAGTCTTTCCTTAATAAGCCTCCGCGCAGCTTCTTTATCAGACGTGCCAATATCCTCATGCACTTCCTCCTCAGCATGTTTACGTGGTAATGTCATTGGTGATCGATTTTTTTTTGAAACCCTAGAACACAAAACTAATCGGAAATTTAAAGAAAAACTATGTGTCTCGTCTGGCTCTTAACAGAAGGGTACAACTCTTCTCGACAAAAGAAAAAACACTGCGATGGCATATATATATACTGCATCGAACGGCCGGTCACTGTTTTTGATGGGCCCACTGTTTTTGAACGGCCGGTCACTGTTTTTTAACGGCCGATATATGGACTTTCCAAGTTCTGAATCTGAGCCAACTAAAGGAAGCTTCAGGGTATTCTAAGTTGTAGACCACTTTCTGTCTCTTTTTTGGATAGAGAGAAGATTAGCGTGGCCCTGCGCAAGGATGACAGCACAAATCGAGAAATGGTCCAATTTTTTTTTTTGCCTTTTGGTGCTTTGATCAGTTAATGATTGTTTTGATTTGCAGGGAAGGGCACGAAGAGAGGCTTATGATAGACATAGGCTTTTGAAAGTGCGCTTGAAACACCTGGAAGCCTGGAAGGAGGCATGGTGATGAATGAAATTGGTACTTTTAAAACACAAGTATTCAAATTCGCCAATCACAAAATTTGTAGGACAGCTTAAAGGAATTTAACTAGATATGCCCAACACTTGATATTAGCAAAACTATGATTTGCATATGCACCTGAATCTTGCGATAGAATTATAATGTTTACAGCGTCATCAGATACGAATGAAAACAATTGGTGTTGAAATTTAGTGTCATAATTTACTGCTTTTTTTGGTATAATTAGTTCAGAATTTCCATGTTTAATATCATAATTGAGTTTCATATTAGCAAAACTAATATCATGAGTTAGTATCTTATACCATGATTTGCATCCGCACTGGGAATCTTGCGGTAGACTTGTATGGTAAGTATAAGAGAATGTCAATGATCTCTAACGTCTCGTTTCCATTGTGGTGCTAATGGAGAATAAGTTTACCTATCGAAGGTGCGTTGTTACCTGACTACTACTAGTGGCATTATTGACCACTGTGGTGCATTGCCTCAGGAGTCGGTACTTATTATTTGATACTCATAATTTCTTTCTTCTTTCTTTCTTTTTTTTTTTTTTTTTTTCCTTTTTGCAGCGAATTCAACCGAACAATATATCTTATTTCCTTATTCAGTACCCTAACTTGTCTATTTCCTTATTCTGTCACGACACATAGAGTACGCTTACAAACAAGATGAGCAAGGAAGATTATCGACCTTACCCAGTGGCCACTCCACCTCTAGGCATGCTGCTGTATTCAACAACAGTCTCCCTAACAAACCTGAGAAAACAAAATATAGATTTGTTAGTTACAAAAAGTTAACAAACGTTTGCATCAAGTACTCGTAAACTTCCTTTCGTTCGCTTCTATAGCAATGAAGCTTGTTCGCCGAGGTCACGACCAATTGCGCTCTCATGGCGGAAAAATGAGTCATAGACGAGAAATCGATTATTAGGCTTCTTTTTTTTTTTCTGAATGAAAAAGGTTATATTGAAAAGAGAAAAACCAGGCCAACAAATACAAAAGAAAACAGACCCACAGTCTCAACAACCTGAGACTGAATCACTCGAAAGACAAGACTACAAGTCCATTGTAGACAATCTGCAAGAACTGCCTAGAAGCAAAGACAGTTGCGCTACAAAGAGCAGACAAAGTTCAGAAAAGCTAAAACTATTGAACTGCAATACAGACCAAAGAACTGCTGCTCTTCCCTCGCAGCTAAGACCGGAGATTATTAGGCTTTTGAAAGTGCGCTTGAAATACTTGGAAGGAGCAATGGTGATGAAGCAAAACTAGTAAATCGATTCACTAAATTCGTAGTACAGCTTAAAGGAATTTACCTAGATATTCCCAACACTTGATATTAGCAAAACTTAATATCATGAGCTAGTATCTTATACCATGATTTGCATCCACACCTGAATCTCCCTTAATGACCTCACAGAGATGCTTAACTTCCTCATATTCGGCCGTCTTTGTCAACTTAACGCGCCACAACCCTATCAATTTCTCTCTCAATGACTCTGCCTCTAAATAGTTCTTGTTTTTCAGCTTGTCTTGCAAAACCCTGGTATATTGGCCGACCACCGAAATCAATGCAGAGGTTGAACTACACACACCGTTCAGCTTCGACATGTTGTTCGGCTTCAATTTCAACTAACTTTGATCGCAACTCCTCAAGTACTCGTATCTCTTGGGCATCTAGGAAACCACACAAAAAAATTGATTGCAACTCCACTCGGATCTCTTTGGGATTTTGGAAACCATAAAAATATTTGTCCATGATGAATTGCTTGGTAGAGGTGAATAGATCAGACTGGGGAATCCCCTTAACCTTTTCATTAAATTCCGAGCATTGTCATCAGTGGTGGGTGGCTAGTTTTGAACCTCCTTAACCAACTTCTCACTCCATAATCGCGCATCACCCATATCTCCAAACTAACATCAGAAACGCCACATAGCAAGCTAAGGCGTCCTTTGAACGCATCAACAGCTCTATAATGGGCGTCGCCCATACGTTCAGGTTGTGGTATTTCATTGAAGAGTTCGGTTTCCATATCGTAAGAAAGTATAACTCGGTTTGCTGTAAACGTATTTGCTATCCAATGGATAGCTCCGTTTGTAAACACTCCAGGCTCTCCTCCATTAATAAGTTTATAAGGAATGCATGAACTTTCTTTGCAGGTGAAGTGGACAGGTGAAGTGGAGATCTTTCTCAACTTTGCGGGGAAGGGCATTCTTATAAGTTCACAACTAACCTGCTTGATTATAGTTTTTAACAAGGCCACTTCTCACCGCACCATATAACAAACAAAGATGCTCATGGCCCCTGTGAAAGGATGACACCCACGAATGGAGAGATGGTCCACTTTTGGTACTTGAAACACACCCGGAGGTTGCAGGAATCAGGATCTATATAGCTTTAACAAGCCAATTCTATTTTGGGATGACACCCGGAAGTTGCAGACTATTTTGGGTAGCTTTAACAAGCCAATTCTCACTGGGTAGGAAGTGTTTTCTGCAATCCTACCAAGGTGAAGTACTGAAGTATAACAGAAAAACCGGGCCGTGAAAGTGCATTGTGATTTGTGATCCAATCCGAACCATCTAACAAAGAAAGATGTGCCATCTGAAAGCTAGTGTAATGTTGTATTTGTAAGATTTCGACATATGAAGAACATTCAATGAAGCAGAACAAAATCGGCTGGTAGAAAAAGAAAAAAAACAAACCTTAATTAGCAGTTTACATCTCAGAATTCTTAGATGAGTGGAAAAACAAAACTTTCGAAACATAATTACGAATTCCCGTATCGCATAATGCATCAGACAGCTTAAAGGAATTCTGATAAAAAAAAAATAATAAAAAAAAAGACAGCTTAAAGGAATACGCTTCTTAGTAATCTTTTTGTTCCTACTCATCCCACATATGCCCGAGTTACCTGTAACTACGTTTTCCACGTGTGGTTTCTTTTTGTTGAAATTATCAGTCTCACATTGTCTGGCTTATCTAAGATATAATCCTTAGGGCCGCCACTCCATTTTGGAAACCCGAGTGATAACTCTTCTTCTTCGTTCATCTCTAATAAGATTTCGCCATTTTTCAAACATTGTCATCTGTGGTGGGTGGTTACCAGTTTTGATCCGCATTGACCAACTACTTCTCACTCCGTAATCCCGCATCACCCATATCTCAATACCAACATCAGAATCTCTACATATCAAGGAAAGGTGACCTTCAAACGAATCAACAGCTACATAATCGAAACCGACATAGACCAGATTTTCAGGTTTTGGTATTTCTTTGAAAATTTCTGTTTCCAAATTGTAAGAAAGTAGCACTGGTGATCTTCCGGTGGGGCTGCGGTTGCCTGCTAACCAATGGAGAGCTCCACTTACAAACGCCCCGGGCTCTCCTCCATTAAAAAGTTTGTAAGGAATGCATGAGATTTCTTTCCATGAGTCTGAACCTAAACTATATATCTCAACGTTAGAAACATCCATATTTGGCACACTGTAAATTGATACAAACTTGTAATCACAAGTTTTGGAATCATAACCAAACCCATAACTGATATCGTCATCACTTATGCTTGTTAGAACTCTGGTCGGTGATCGCGGTGATAATATTATTTTGTACTCTCCGGTAGATGAATTCCAAACGTAGGAAAAAAAACCAACACGTCTTGCACAAACCAAACCATTACAACGGCCCAAAATTTGAATACCTTCACGGGGCTTCTCGAATGTAATTTTTTCAGCATCCTCAGCAGATATATATATGAATGAAAGCCATTGGTGGTCATAATTTACTGCTTCTTTTGGTAGAATTAGTCCACAATTTCCATGTTTAATATCATAATTGAGTTTCAGATAAGCAAAACTGATATCGCGAGTTATGATCTTACACCATGATTTGCATACGCACCTGAATCTTGCCATAGACTTGTATGGTAAGCATAAGAGAATATCAATGATCAAATCTTCCGTAAGGTTTGCCATTGATCTCTGCCTTCTCGTTTCGGCTGCTGATTACAGACAAGAAGTTTAGCTTAGGGTTTTAGTTTACGTGTATCTATACAATATATGCAAAATCTTACGGGCCGGACTGAACAGGCCCGGAGGGTATGGAGACAGGTCCGGGCTAGAACAACAAAGCTAGAAAAGAGGTGAATTGGCGTCATGTGCAAGAAGCCAACGTCTGCGAAAAGGATGCACGCGAGCATCTAAAGAGGTTTAAGCATGGATATGTGGAAGAAGATGAACAGGTTCATATTTAGTTCTTTCCCATTCGATCTCTCATTTGTTAACTTGATTTTAAATTTTGCAAGATTTTCCCTATTCATTTACACTGGTGCTGAAAATTCCAAGAGCAAAGAACATGTTCTGTCCTTAATAATAAACCCAATTCCTCTGCATCCTGCCAACAAAAATTCACCTTAAAATGCTTTGCTTCTCTCCTATATGCTAGTCTACTTGAAAACAGACTTTATTTTTGTTTTCCTATGATGGGCAATGAAACAACAGGATTGTTACAAACTAGCTACCTCCATTTGCCAGTTTGTACTTTGTAATAATTCTCAATGTACTTTGTAATAATTCTCAATACCTCTTGAATAAGGTGACTTTTTGACGGGCAGCATTTACGTACAGCTAGATTCTTATAATTTATATTTCCGTTTTTTTATTGATAATCACAGGATCTGTGGCGCAATGATAGCGCGTCTGACTCCAGATCAGAAGGTTGATTCCAGATCAGAAGGTTGTGTATTCGATTCACGTCAGGTTCATGTTTTTTTTTTCCTTGCCTTGCCTGTGCAATGACCATGATACCTTTTTTAGAATGTCTTGGGTAACTTTGGATGCATGAACTTTGTTTCCATGTAACAACCCAAAATTAACTTTGCTGTCAAGTAGTGTTCAAATTCAGTATATTGATTTACTGCTGATTTTGGTACAAGTAATTCAGAATTTTCATGTTTAACATTATAATTAAGTTTCGGATTAGCAAAACTGATACGTATTGATCTCTGTACCTTGGTGACTATTATTATAGAGGCGGAATTCAGGATAATAATAGACGAAAAGACTTAGAAAACAGAGACACAAGAAAGTACTTCGAAGAAAAATATCTTCTCTAGATTATGAACAAGAAAACTATTACAATTCTCTCTTTGTTACGTTCACAATCTCTCTAGGTAAATAACCTTAAACTGTTTGCTAAGATTGCTTTTAAAATAATTAATTGCCTCGCAAACTTTACTCTAGGTATGTGTGTTCAACCTCCTTTTCTAGGTGTCCAACCACACTCTCTAGATATGTCTTAGCAATGAGCTAAACATCTCTATTTATAGCTTTTGGTTTGGTTTCTCAAACCTTTTAGGAATAATTCCTTATCTAGGAATCTATTTCCTTTTCTAATAATTCCTTATCCAGGAGTAATTCCTTTTCTAGGTATATTTTCCTTTTTAAAAATATTATCTTGTCTAAAAAGTATTTCCTTATCTAGGTATACTTCTTTACTTTCTTTAAATCAGTAATCCCTCATAAATTACAATTCTATCCTCAATCCGTTTTAAGGATTACTAGTTCCCGGGGAGAGGAAGATACACATGTATGAAAAACTAATACCATGAGTTAGAATCTTATACCATGATTTGCATACGAACCTGAATTTTGCATACCCTGATCTCTGTCTTCTCGTTTCCATTGCTAATGGACAAGAAGTTTAGGCAGGGGTTCTTTTTTTTTTTTTGTTTACGGTGGTGTGCAAGCATACAAGATTATACGGGCCGGTCCGTCTGGGACGTGTTAAATAGCCCGGAAGTTTTAGTCCACTAAAGCTGTCTGGTGGGCTAGATCACAAAGATGGAGCGTACTTTCTGTTCAATTCCTTGCTTAATATACAAAATTGCAGACATGGAGAAAACTGCCTCAGGGGCAGTACTTTTTGATACATATAATCGTTTCTTTTTTTTGTTACAAAATCGTGGCTATAAATCAAAACGCACAATCTGCCTTCAGGCAAATAACAAGAAACAGACAGCAGAGTAAGTTTATCGAGAGAGAGAGAGAGAGATGGAAGACTCCAGTGAAACGAGATGAGAAAGGAAGATCATTCGACCTTGGCCACCCCTCCCCCAGGCATGCTGCTTTCAACAACAGTCTCCCTAACAAACCTGAGAAAAGAAAATATACATTCGTTAAATTACAAATATCAAATATGGTTTTGTAAAAACAATTATCTCAAGCAGAAGCTCCAGCGGATCTGAGAATTTGTATGTCCTTTACCGTAACAGTTTCCATTTTAACAGTGCAACTGGTTAAGAAAAAACGATGGGAACTATACCTTGCTAGTTTGTCCTGAGAGGACTGCAACACATATATTGCAAGGATAAATGACATCGCAAGCCCTGTTTCATATACAAAGAAGAAAATTTAGCATCTGTACACAGGATAAAAACCAGTTTCTCTAGAGTTAACTTTAAGTGTTATTTTCTTACAGTTATGTGTACACAGCATGAGATCTTGGCTAAAGTACATGGTTCTGAACTTGACTATGCTGGATTAAATCGATTACTTACGAGAAGGAAAATATCATCATAGGGTGCACAAAATTACTTTTAGATCTGGTACAAAGCTAATGTGGAAGTTGATATGCATCTTAGATAGAACATTGGAAAACTAAAAAATTGAGCATGATTCTTATTACCTGATCCAAACAATACATAGAAACCAGCTGGAACATCTATCTCCGAGTGCTCCTCCCTGAACACGTATGACGTATCAAAACCAAAATTCAATCAGAAATTACAAACGAATCAAACTGTTACACAGTACACATACTTCATTCCTTCATGATACTTATTAGTTTACCTCTTTGAACCACAGCAATGAAAACATCAACAGAAAAAGTAGAAAGAATTATTATAAGAAAAAGGGTGAAACTCCTAGAGAACCATATGCTACATATATAAAGAACTAGAACAATTATGCATAACTCCAGATAGAGAGACCTATATTTTTGATTCACATAAACGGGGTAAACCCTAAACCTACACATTTTAACAGTCTAAATATCTGATGATTGAATCACAAAGACAATCATCACTAAGATAATAAGACGAGATAAACATACTTAACTAGAAGAAGTAGGAACAACTTTTTGAGAATTACCAATCTCACGCAATAATATCTGAGAGTTAAAGAAACAAAGTATGGTATGCATGCCATCATAATAAAGGGATCAGAATATGCTAACAATGTATATCTGACAAGAACATGTTTTGGCCAGTGCTCTGGACTACAAAATTGAGTACGTATGTTGGGATGAACTTCAACATCTGCATAATACAAGAAAAAAGTTTTTTTTTGTAACTAACTTGATCCACATTAAGCAAAGTTTTCTTGGACTAGGAAATGTAAACAGTCTATTATGCTGCACTGACAACTAATGAACTCCGCTGGTAGTGGAACCTAAATTGATAACTCGCTCAAAAGAAAATACCAAAATATAACAACTGCAGGCAAGGTAATACTGCTAGAGTTTGAAGCAAGATAAAGAGACAACGGTTGATGAATCAAGAAGAAGAAGCTGAAGTAAGCTACGGCTTATTGGCAATAGTTATTGAAGAGCACACGGTTTACAATGACTTCAACAGATAAAATGGTTACGTACAATGATGAGGCATGTCCACAACTTTAGCCGTGACACCATGTAAATCATTTCCTGAATACCTCTGTGTGACATCAAAATTTATTAATAAGCTTCAATTTACAAATAAACAGGTTGAAACTCATAAGTACTGGTTATAGTAACCTTTAAAAGCTGTACGTGAAGGAAAGAATACCTACCAAGTTGACGTCAATCATAGGGACTTCAGGCCCCTTTCGATTTATCACAAGAAGTCAAGGAATAAGAAATTTCTCTTTCCCAACTTGAAATGATCTGCATGTACATAAATCACAATAAAAATTATTTTATGTGCATTTCAGACCTAAGAGTCAATGTTTTTCATGTGTCACAGGCTTATATAAACAATAAACAAAGACATTCAACAATTAGATTACTTGAAAACAACGGAGAGCATAAACAAGACAGACAAACAACAAATAGTTGTGGAAAGAGGGGTAAAATACGAGTCTCAGGTTGCAATCATAACCAGGCAACACAATCAGATAAGAACCCAGATTAGTGAAGCCTGTTTAAGAAATATTTTTTGTCTTTCGTTCCTGTCTATTCCTCATCCTGAAGCTGAATCCATCTAATGCCATAACAGTCTAACACTAAACACAGCAAAACACCAAGTCCCTGATGGAGGAAGAAGACTTTTTATTGTAGAGGTACAACCAGTACTTTTTCTTATCAACAAAGGCAGCACGTTCTAGATGAGCATAAGGGCATACCAAATTTGAAGATGATGACTAAAGTTGGCATCTTCATTATCGAACCTCACAAGTTGGTGCATGTGATCGGATGCAACTACATACTAATGCGAGGAAGTATCATAAGCACAATTTTGAGTTGGCATAAGGTATGCTCGGCCAGCTGAACCAGGTGATAGTCTATTGTGATAGGCTTATCTCAACCCTTAGTGAGCTAGTCTCTAATTGAACACCCCATTGTAGTGACACTTATGCTTCAACCTGAATATACAAACAACAACTAAGACTTAGTCTCAAACAAGTTGGGGTAAGCTAGAAATGAAACCCAAACATAATCCATGTTATACATGTCATGGTTCTGGTACGTGGATCGCTGACTGCCACTACTTAACTGTAACCTAGTCCCTACACCAGAGTAAAAACCTACCCATAATGATAAAAGACATAATCTTAAAAACACTTTTGTGTCAATTAGGATATTCCACCATCAAGGCATTAATCTCAAAAGACACAATATGGTTAATTAAAATTAACATAATATGTGATTGCGAGAAGAGTATAAGATGACAGGTATGACCATATTAAGACAAAGTTGCAGCTTGAATAGCTTTTACTCTGTCCAAGCCCAACAGAATAAGGAGAAAAAGATGACAGGTTTGATCTTTATTTATACTTTCTCGAAATGCTTGGATCAATTGATGAGGTCGACCGCTTGGATAAATTCATGAGGTCGTCGTAAAATTTTCTTATTATAGTGAGATTAAAATCTATTGCAACATAATTCAATTGTTTTTCTTTGATTTTTTATTCTTTTTTCACTATTTTAAATAATTATCATTCACCATCTTGGGCTAAAATATGTATAAGATCATACCTGCCATCTTTTCTCCTTATTCAACCAGTCAACCCTCATCAATTTATCCAAGCTGTCGACCTCATCAATTTATCCAAGCAGTCCAAGAAAGTATAATAATAAGTAAAATAAGGATTAATTGATTTTTCCGATGATCCTTTATTTTATAAAAAAATATCGCTGATCTGATATGCATATTTCTTATGCTCCTCTCCCAATTGCATATGGCAAACAATTTTTAATTGATGGTGGAGTATCCTAATTGATGGTGTAACCTAGTTTCTGTAACTATATCTCATCCTGCAACTGAATCCATCTAATGCCATAATGGTAACTCTTACAATATATACTTCTGAGAGCAGAACACCAACTTCATGGAAAACATTGAAATCCCAGATGGAGGGTGAAAACTTTTTCTTGTAGAGGTGCTACCAGTATTTTTCCTATCAACTGAGTACGCAGAACATTCCAGATGAAACTAAAGGGCATACCATATAGGTCAAATGAAAAAACTTCACTTGAGAGGAACTGAAAAAACTATCTCAAAGATGACAGATTTGGTCATCATCTTCATAAAGGTTCAGATCTATTAGAAGATGCAGGAAGAATGTGAAGATAATGACCAAATTTGTCATCTTCATTATCGAACCTCACGAGTTGATGCATGTGATCGTAGCACCATAAAGAAACAGATATACTCATATACATTCATTTGGATGCAACTCTATACTAAAACGAGGGAGTAAAACACACCCACTTTGGAGTTGGCATAAAATGTGAATGGTCAGCTAAGTTAGGCGATAGTCAGTTGGAATAGGCTTATCTCAATGCCTTGGCTATCTTCTTGACTTTTGGAGCTAGTCTCTAGCAGAATACCCTTATTGTGGTGACACTCATGTGTCAACCTGAACCTACCACAACGTAACTATAATCTAGTTACTACAAAGTACAAGATTACCAATAATCATAAAATTTGCACAATCACAGTTTAAGCATGCCTGTTGGAAAAGGCATATAATCTCAACCCCTTGGTACTCTCCTTGGTACCCTAATTGCAGTGATGCACTCATCATGCTTCAACCTGAATCTACCATAAATTAGCTATAACCTGGTTATTACAAAGTACAAGACAACCAATAATGATAAAAAAAAAAAAAAAATCACAAAATGTCAGTATATGTCTGATAATCTGTCGGAATAGGCCTGTCTCAACCCCTTGGTACTCTCTCCTTCACTTTTGGTGCTAGTCTCTAGTCGAATTCCCTAATTGTACTGACACACTCATCATGCTTCAAAGTTTCAAACTGAATCTTCCACAACTTGACTATAACTTAGTCATTACACGATACAAGACGAGCACAAATTCACACAATCACAGTAGAAGTCTTTAGACTACTCCAATCATACATATAATTTACAAAGATCTATAATGTCGTAATTTCTATAGCCATATAGTGTTCAACTTTTCTTTCTCGATTTAGGATACTTAGACACTATTAATTAAGTCGATTTTGTTAAACATAAGTTGAAGAATTGAACTTACATTTAGTAAGGATCAGTTCCAGTATGCACACTTACATTTTTCTTATCAACCAAGTACGCAGAACGTTCCATATGAGCCTGGAGGGCATACCATATGGGTAAAATGAAAAATCTTGACTACAGAGGAATTGAAAGTATCTGAATACGACAGATTTGGTCATCATCTTCAAAAAGGTTCAGATCTCTTAGAAGATGCAGGAAGAATGAGATGCATGTAATCATAGTACCAAAAAGAAAGAGATACACATTGATCTGGATGCAACTACATACTAAAACGAGGGAGTACAACACACACACTTATTAGTTGGCATAAGATATTTACTGTCAGCTAATTTAGGTTATAGCCTGCTAGTATAGAGTCTATAGACCTGTCTCACTCTCAACCCCTGTAATCTTCTTGAGTACTGTAGCTAGTCTCAAGCCGAACACTCTAATTGGAGCGACACTCATGCTTCAACCTGAATTTACCACAACTTAACTATAACCTACTTACTACACAGTACGAGACTACCAAAAATAAAAAATAATTCACACAATCACTGTATAAGTCTGATAGCCAGTTGGAAAGGCCTATTATAGTGAAACACTCATCATGCTTCAACCTGAATCTATTGTAAATTAACTATAACCTAGTTACTACAGAGTACAAGACTACTAATAATGATAAAATTCACATAATCACGGTATAAGTCTGACAGCCTATAGGAACAGACCTATCTCAACCCCTTGGTACTCTACTTCACTTTTGGAGCTAGTCTGTAGTCGAATTCCCTAATTGTAATGACACACTCGTCATGCTTCAAACTGAATCTACCACAAATTGACCATAACCTAGTTACTACAAGGTACTGTACAAGAATAGCACAACTGACCACAATCATAGTACAAGTCTTTACACTACTCCAATAGTACATATAACATACAAATATCTATAATGCCGTAATCCGTATAGCCATATAGTGTTCAACTTTCGTTTCTCAATTTAGGATACTTGAACTGAATCTGCCTCAAATTGACTATAACCTAGTTACTGCACGGTACAAGACTAGCACAAATTCACTCAACCGCACAGTATAAGTCTGATATCCTGTAAAAATTGGCCTATTTCAACCCCTTGGTACTCTCTTTCCCTTTTGGAGCCAGGTTCTAGTTGAATACACTAACTATAGGGACAAACTCATGGGTTCGACCGCAATCTACCACAACTTGGCTATAACCTAGTTACTGTACGATACAAGGCTAGCACAAATGCACACAATCATAGTCCAACATTTACACTACTCCAATCATACAATTAACGTACAAAATTCTCTAATGTCGTAACACAATAGCCATATGTGTAGTGTTCATTTTTATATATCAATTTCGGATACTTTGGAAGTGTTAAATCACCCAGTTGGTGCAGCTAAAGGTACACAAAAATAAGATTACAAATTCACTCAAAAGAAAATGAAGAATTGACTATACCTCCTAAAATTATATGAACTAAATCAAATCAATGAAGAATTACCTCACGATTCACACCGAATATTGGACATTGACGACCAATCATCTCATGCCAACCTGTTCTTTGATGAAAATTAACAAAAAATTAAACCTCGAAATAATCAACAGAACAGTTTCAACGAAAATTATAAGTTTAGGGTTGTTTACTTATCGAATGATATCCACCCATTTTTCTCATCGGAACTGTGCCTCCAGGTATGTAATCATCAACTGATATCGAATCAAAACACAAGAACGATCAGAGTAAGATGGACGATAAGGTATTCATCGAAACCCAGAAATTTGTCGCAATGATTTGGGAATTTTCTTCAAAATTCTTCTTCTAATCAAATTTAGGAAGAGAAAGATCTCTGCACTAAAGAAAAATGAGATATTTGTTAAGTGCACGCCAAAATCTGTTAAATACACCAATAATTTGTTAAAGGCACCCAAAACACTCTTGCGCCAGAGTGCTGCTCGTTCTTAAGTTCTGTTGATGTTGTGAACGATGATTCGCCGAACTATTGATTGCTAATGCAAATATGCTAATTTTATTGTACCTCATTTTATGGGTTCAGGCTTGTTTGAAGTCGACTCGACAGAGAAAATTATGGTTATAGCCTAGGTGAACCCGTAATACGAAGGAAATTTGGGTTGCTTGTTTCAATGATCTGGTGCTCAAATCTTCATTACAGTATAGATAAGAAGCATATTTTATTGGATTCATAGACGATACTGGAATTTGGCTCGGATTAAGATGTGGTTGGGACACATACATTTTGTACGTGGCCCCTCTTAATATTTTGACACGTATCCAATTAAAAACCTGCCCCTCTAAATCTCCGTAACTGCTTTACCTTTTTGAGAAAAAGTAGGAAGTTAAGACCAAAATATTAGGTAATAAAATTGCTTTAAAAAAAAAAGTCTAGGTGTCAAAATATAAAGATGGCCCGACCACATCGTAGCCTCACCGGAATTTGCATCTTGATTTACTGCAAGATTTGTCACTTGTGAATGATCGATGTCCATCCGAAAAACTACTTTCCTCTCTCTCTTCTCTTCCTAAAGCGATAAGAGAAACTTTCAAACCCTAAGCGTCGTGCCGTCTGCTCTAATCTGAGCAGAACAACACTGATAATTTAATCATCTCATCTCTTCCATCACTCTCTTCCTCTTTTTTCTGTTTAATTTTCGTTTTAGTTTTCATTTTCTAGATTTAAGTCTTCTTTTACCCATGTTTCTCTTTTTGACCCTTGTTTCTCTTTAACACGGGAAGTGTAAATACTATTTACTCTTATTTTATATGGGAAATATATGTATAATAGCAAGAGAAGTGCAATATTAAATCGGCATTTTTGAATGGAGAACTCCAAGAAGAGGTCTATGTAGAACAACCACAAGGTTTTGTGATTGAAGGAGAATAAGACAAGGTATACGAGTTAAACAAAGCTTTGTATGGCCTAAAGCAAGCACCAAGAGCTTGGTATAGTGAGGTAGATGGATACTTTAAAATGCAAAACTTCAACAAAAGCAAGGGTGGCCTACACTATATGGCAAAACAAAAGGTACATCTATTCTCATCGTTGCTTTATATGTTAATGATCTTATTTTTACAGGTAATGATGTTCATAACTTCATATTGATGAGTTTTGTAGTTGTAGTGGTAAAAAAGATTCGTTGCTCGAACTTGTGAAGGATTTTTTTAGACTTTTAAAACTAAAATAGCAAACTCACTAAAAATTATAACAAACTCAGACAAAAGATGTTATCAATATTAAAAGAAAATTGAGGCCAAGATTCCACTATTTTCCAAGTTCAAAGTGATTAAATCCAATATTTATATTTATTCAATTTTTGCGTTTAATTTGATTCGAAACTATTGCAACATGTAGATTTTGAAATTAACAAGTGTAAATCCAAAGTGTAGAGCATCAAAAACCTATGGCAAAGCATTCTCTATCAAAAGAAATAACAATTGCTTAACAAAAATCATTCAAACAATTATCAATCAAGGCAAAATAATCATAAAAATAATTGAAATAAATAAATATACCACTTTTTGTTGGAAAAAATAGCTTCCTCTATCGCCTCAGCAATGGAGTTTAGCTCCTCATATTAATCATGTTCTCAAAATACATGTTTATGGCGCAAAAATTGATTAAAGGGAGAAAAGAGTATTCTGTAGTCGCTGAAAGTCTAAAACACAAGACTGAATCGTTGCTGAAAGGCTTCGGTGACTGCAGACAGGAACGATAGAAATTCGTTGTTACTGAAAATAAGTCTGCCCCTGTGACTGTTGCATGTGCGTCTTATGTTCTTCGTGTTCTTGGTATTGCAGCAGCAGAAATAAAACTTCAACTCGTGATTTCAGCTCTCTGTTCTCTTCTAAACTTCTCCAAAGTGTACCTCTCTTCCTTGGCCTCCCTAGAGCTTATATATACCTCACAGGTGCACAAAATCTCCAAAATATCTCGTCATCAATTCAATATTCTTTACGGGTTTTACTTCCAATATTGAGTTATTCACCCGATTTTCTTCCCTTTTACGCTGCCTCTGAATTGTCTCAGAATCATCTGTTGACTTAATAGGACTAAATCTTCACGGAATATCTTCTCCTATCCAAATATAGAACCAAACTTCACTCATAATATTTTTTTCCTGTTTTGAAGAAATAAAAATGGAAACTTGCTTTTTTTACGAGAAGAACTCATCTACCGGCTCTGTTTTAATCCCACAACTTCATGCAGATCCAAATGCTAGGAAATCATCGAGAAAATCTCACCCAAAGTCTTGCCAGAAAGTTACGCAGGTGAAGTTTTATCTACCCGCCAAAACTCGAGTTCAAACGAAGGGGATGACCTCCCCTTATCCGGACCAGGGGTGCGAATAGCAAGTGGATACCCCTTAGTAATTTGGGTGCCCTTTAGTAATTTTCTCCCATGAGCGAAAAAACCACTTTTCGAGCCAATTTCACCGCAAAAGCCCATTTTTCCAAAAACACCTACAAAGGGATAAAAGACCAAAATTAGTACAAAAATGGGTACTCACAATATGCACAAAAGAGATGAAAATAAACGCATAAATGCGTCTATCACATATGATTGAACAATTCAAGAGAGAAATGATGATGAAATATGAGATGAGTGACATGGGTTTGATCAAGTACTTCCCTGATATTGAAGTTCACCAAAGTGAAGATGGAGTATTCATTTCTCAAAGCAAGTATGCCGAAAAGGTGTTGAAGAAATTTGATATGCTTTGTTGTAACCCCACATCAACACCACTTGTAGTGAATGAGAAACTCAAGAAAGATGATGGAGGAAGAAAAGTTGACGTTATTTACTATAGAGGTCTCATTGTAAACTTGTTGTACCTTACACATACAAGACCCGACATCATGTTTGCTTCAAGTATGCTTTCTAGGTTCATGAGTTCACCTAGTCATCTACATCTTGACTCGGCAAAGAGGTTGTTAAGGTATATTCAAGGAACAATGAATTTTAGAATCATGTATTCTAGAAATTTGGATGTCAAACTAGCTGGCTATTGTGATAGCTACTTGGGAGGATATATTGATGACATGAAGAGTACATCTGGGTATGCTTTTTCTCATGGTTCGGGTATTATTAATGGGTGTCAAAGAAGAAACCAACCGTAGAACTATCTACGACGGAGGCGGAGTACATTTCGGCATCAACAACTACGTCTCATGTTGTATGGCTAAGAAGAATCATGGAAGGCATCCAAGAGAAACAAGAAGGGTGCACAAAATTTTTGTGTGACAATAAATCAGAAATTGCTATGTCCAAAAGTTCGGTATAGCATTGTAGAGCAGGGCACATCAAACTCAAGTATCACTTCATTCGACAAGCGGTTGAATATGGTGAGATAGAACTAAAGTATTGCAAGACGGAAGACCAATTGGGGGACATATTCACCAAGGCACTTCCCAAAGGAAAGTTTCAAAATTTTAGAGAATTACTAGTAGTTATAGATCATCACATTAAGGAGGAGGATGCTGAGTAATGTGATGAAATGTGTTTGTGCAAAACTATTGTTCAGATAGCCAATTGGCGGACATATACACCAAGAAAAAACTTATGTTTAGAGAGTGCATTTTCTCTACATATTAGTATGTGTCTGTTTTATTTAATAGAAATGAATGGACATTAGAGGTCTACGGGTCCTCTTATCTTTATGTTCATATATGGACCAAGTAAAGAGAGAGATGTATTATTGAGAAAGATTAATGAAATAGAAGAGGAAGAGAGGAACTACTTTCCCCTTCTCCATTTCAACCAAAATCATGTTGATCTTCATCATAAATTCGACCAAAAAACCGATAATAAAAAACCTATCTGTGCACTGCTTGATTTATTGAGGCAATTTTTCAAACATCAAGCCAACTGGACCAAAACCCCACACAGAGAATCAATTAACTTACAACTACCTTTGGTTGCAATCCCGATTTACTTCAAAATAATTAAATCATCATAATTGTACAGAATTTTAATAAATATAGGAACGAAAATATACAAAATTTCAATAATTTTACGGAATTTGGAAAATCATCATAATTTTATAAAATTCATAGAAAATATAAAGATGATGAAAAGGAAAACTTACCAATGGAGTTTGTTAGCACTGTCAATCAAATGGATCTAGAGTACCAAATACTGCTTATAAAATTGTTGGTGATAGTGTCGTCGGTGGTGGAGGAGGGTGTCGCCGGTGGGGGAAAACATACCGAGTTTTATGAAAAGAGAAAATAAAGAGGGTATATTAGTAAACTGATAAAAAAAATTGGACAAGATATCCAGAAAATATATTAGAACCATTGATTTTGAATTGAGAAATTGGGTCAATTGCCCAAATATTTTTAAAACATGGTTCTAATAAACGAGTAAAAATTAGTATGAGTGAAATGGACACCATAAAAATAGCAAGGATGAAACTGAAAGCATCCTGATGTAAATTAAAAATAAGAAAAAGTATTTGAAAATGGGTAGGATGAAACTGTTTACATCCTGGCTATTTTTACATTCTCGTCCATTTAAACAGTATCAAATTTGATATGTTTTTTCCACTCAGGAATTGTCGTTATTGGGTTAATTGACCAATTTTTTGTTTTGAATTCTAGGTTATTTGAACCATTGTCATATTTTGCTTGGATTCTACACCCACGAATTCAAATCCAAAGATTAATATATTAACCGAAAAACTGGTTTTATATGTGTCATAAGAAAGAACCATAATTGAGTCAAGATGATAATAAAAGGTCATTTAAGTAAGTTTTGATATTAGGTACAGAACCTAACTAAAAGCATCTTGTCCACCTCCTCCTCGTTGACTTTCTTTACTACCCGACCACCAACCCACCTCAATCTCCATTAGAAGCAGTGTTTTAAAACCCAGATCGGACATTGACCCAGTAAAATTATTGGGTCTGGGTCAACTGGTTCAACCAGTTGTTTAATTGGGGTCACTGGGTTAAATAATAAGTAACAGAAATTTTGTAACATTCCCATGTTCATACCATTTTCCATGTATTCTGCTATAAAACTCAAATACCTCCACCGATCCAGCCATAAGCTTTTTCCTTTGATCCAAGCATGGGATGTTTGAATTTCTTTTTTTGGTTACAGGATCCACAATTCACTTATATATATATATATGGTCAAAATTAGATCTAAATTACATCAAAGCTTATTATCTTAATATTATTAAAGACAAACCGTAAGAATTACAGGAATCTGATGATTACAGGAATATTATCAAAGCTTATATATATATATAAAGAAATTACAGGAATCTGATGATTCATTTGCCAAAGAATTATTGGTACCTTCATTGATAAGTGAAAGAATACGAAGTAGATTGAGAAGTTATACCAGATATGTTTTTAGAATCTTTAAAGTCCTATTTCATTCTAATTTTTAAATTTCCTTCTATTTCAATTTCTGGAAACATATTAATAATATGATAAAAAAATTCTTGATGGATTTTCATGGGTAGTGAAATTGGGTTAAACCGGTGTTGTTGAATCATACTGGGTGATATGGTTTGCTGGTCCATTTACAAAATTTAAAGCGTTTTCTACATAATCACTGGGTCAATATCGAACCAACCCATAAAAATAGATGGGTCACCGGTTTACCGGTCCAACCGGACGTTCTGGTCTGGGTCTGATAACATTGATTAGAAGTAGCATAACTCGGTATTATTAACAAAAAAACCTACCAAACCACTCCCCAACAAATGAGTCAAAATCCAAAGCAAAACCAATCGCCATGAACACTTCTTTCCAGATTGAAAACGGAATCACGAATTAAGTCTCCAGTTTGGTGTTTGATCATAACCTTCTCCATCAAAATGAACTTCCCATCTCAAGGGAAGCGAAATGATTCCTAGCACCACTGCCTCATCATCAACTATCCTTGTCGATTAAAAAAGAACATTTTCTACAGGTAAAACATTTTGAGATGAGATCGTTGCATTTGATGGTTATTTTTCAGAATGTTTGGATTCAAATCATTGGTACTGGGAAGAAATTGAATTTAATTGATGAAAAATTCGCTCTGTTCTTCATTTTTTTTTCTCTGTTTTTTAATCCAATTTCTTAAAATTGATGAACTTTAAATATGTCATGTGTATTTGTTTGTTTGCTTGTGTTCACCAATTTGATTGATTATCTCAAATTTCATGAATATGGAAAAAGAAAAAACTGATTTTATTCTTTTTTCTGACAGGAATACGGTTTATGATCATTATCACATAGAAGCCTTCCTTTGACAATACACCATTTGCTGGCCAATAATTTACCTAATTAAGTCATCTTCTCAAAAATAATACTCTCCTATTTTCATATGCACTTCAATGGCGTCTACCTAGGATCCCGAAAATCTATTTACCTCCCTTTCATATAAAATGGTTCATCTTAGTGAGCTTTCTTGGGATGAACTACTAGCTACAGATAACCCGGATTTGATTTGGCCACAAGATCACCAGACAGAGAATGAGATCATACGCAGATGCCCTGAATTTGCCACATCATATCAAATATTGAGTACCAACCTGTTTCTTCTGGCTTCAGAATATGGATATGTCGACATTGTGAAGGTTTTATTAACTAAAAACGCAGGTCTATGTCATCTCTCGGATCCATGGAGCAGAAGTCCTCTTCACTTTGCAGCCAAGACTGGGAAAATGGAGGTTATTGATATACTACTTCAGACTATGCATACATGCCAAATAGAAGCCGAAACTGTGAAGTTCTTGGTGGAGGATGCTCTCCTTATTGCTATTGCAGAGAATCAGCGGGAGGCCTTTAGAGTGTTGGCGTATAAATACATGGAGGATTGGGATAGCAACAAGGTGGCATCCATTAAAACAACAAACAAGGTTAGAAAATAAAATGTGTCAAGACTTAAGAGTAAATCTTATTGATCAGATGAAAGTATAGTACTTACGAGATGATTTAAATATTTGTGTTTTTAAATTTTAATACTCCCTCCGCAATTTTCAATCTTTACCAAAATAGATAAAATTTGAAAAAAAATAAAACACCCATATGGGAGTACTACAAATTTTATCGGAATATTACTCAACTTTTTCATTTAACTTTATTGTTTTGATCAGTAAAGAATTTTGGACTTTAAGTCATTTGTACCATCACGAATGATTTTAACATTGTATGACATCCGCATTTATGTTTAATTTGGTACGATCACCTAGCATCTTTTTAACTTAATTTTTTTATATTTATGTTTAATTAGCTACTACTGGAAGCAAACGTTGGAGTACAGGATCCAAGGTTGTTAGAGGAGGCTCAAATTATGGCTATACAAAAATTAAATAAACTACTCAGGCTTGCATGTAGAAGTTATTCCAACTGGTTTTGGTTGATAAAGCTGGAAAAGTTTCTGAACAAAAACACACTTCTCTTTGAAACAGTCAGTTCTCCAAGATCGTGTCCGCTAGAGACACAGTTATACCTAACTATTTTTACAAAGGAAACTGATGATCTTGTTGAACACATCATGAGACGAAAACCCGGGCTTGTCGAACCCAGCTATTACCCATTGCATGAAGCTTCCGGATCTGGCTACATTAAGACCGTAAAATTGATTCTATCCCAAGTAAGTTGTACTTCTACTGCATGTTCTCAGAAATCCAAATACACAGGATACACTCCCCTTCATCATGCAGTATCGAATTTTGGCACAAATGAAGTCATTCGCGAATTGCTGTCTACTTCTTGGGACTGTGTTGGAGCAGTGACAGATGACAGGAGAACCACAGCTCTCTGTCTTGCTGTGCGTTTCAAAAGATACAGCAATTTCAAGATCTTGTTGGAGTCACATATCATCAAGGATGAGCTCTTGGACAGCAATAATGTCAGTTACTGGAAAGGTGGAAAATGCGTGCGAGAGATAGCTGATAGATACGTCATGATTGTGAAGGAGCTCTTAAGTCAATCTGATTGGAAGGTGTGTTTTGTAAAATATAAGGATAATGAGAACTGGAAGGGTTGCTTCGCAGCAGTCATCAATGGTAAACTTACAGACAACATTTTGGATGTAGTTCAAGATG
Organism: Papaver atlanticum; assembly: GCA_023531105.1. NCBI lineage: Eukaryota > Viridiplantae > Streptophyta > Magnoliopsida > Ranunculales > Papaveraceae > Papaver > Papaver atlanticum. The sequence continues at coordinate 156,052 of JAJJMB010008202.1, read as the reverse complement.
TGGAAAAAGAAAAAAATGGTCCTTTAGTTCATCTTTCTTATTACAGAAAGTCCATAACTTTGAAAGTCTTGCTGAGGCACCCTCGGATTAGAGAGATACTGGAAATCCGAGGTGAAGATGGTAACCCTGACTTATTAAACAAGCTAAGGAAGCCAGACTCCAGAAACACAAATTTGATGGGTAAACTGTCAACGCGGAAGTATGAGGTATTAGAACCAGTGATCTTTAATTCATGGTAGTTTATTTTTGAGTTGTACTGACTTATGGTTCCTTCTATTTCTTTCTTTCTTTGATCAATAATTAAATAGAGGTATCACCAAGCCATACTGCTCGTGGATGTTATCCAAATGGGAGATACCGATGGCTACATTGAGTTACTTTCCCTATATCCAGACATCCTTGACCGTGTATCTGAATTCCCTCTTGGGGGTACACCATTACATATTTCTATCAAGGCAGGACAGGGGAAACTAACTACATTCATAAAAGATATCATACGAACAAGGCCCGACTTTGCCCATCGTCCAAATCGGAATGGATTCACCCCACTTCATGTTGCATCAGCTAAAGGTTACCTGGACATTGTAAAAGAGTTGATTGCTCAAGTTGGGAGCCATCTATGTTTTCTTAACAGGTGTTCAAGTTCTTGGATGATTGACGATGATCATGATGATTCTACTGATGATGATAAAGGGATAAAAGAATTTTTTGATTCTGATGAAGATAATTCTGTTTATAGTGATGTTTGTTGTTCCGGTGTCAAAACTCCTTTGCACTGTGCAATCAATAATGAACGGATTTCTGTTATTAATGAATTGCTCCCAATTTGGTGGAACTCTAGTACTGGAATGGCATTAAAGGGAAGGGATATCTCTCTTTTGAGAAGTGTTTTAAGACCTGGCGAAGGAGGTTATTCTGTAGCAGGGACAATGTTGATATCGAGGTATATTGAGGACCAGCTTTTAAACTCTGAGGATTGGGATACGAATGCTGCATCAGAGTTGAGCAGTGGGTACATTCAAATCATGAAGCTTCTACTAAACCCAAATACTTCCTGTCATCTGTCTCTTGTTTTTGTCGATAAGACGGAAGAAGATAAAAAAACTGATGGTGTTTATAATCACTGCTCTGCAGTCATCGAAGTCAAATGTGGTACTATCAACCTGATAAACGGAGAAAATTATAATGTTTATAATATGCTCACAACTTCTTATCTCAAGTATTTTCAGGAAGTGACCAGTACCCAAAGGAAAAGAATTCTTAATCTGTGGTTGGATAGAGAGAAGTCCATAATAGCAATGGAAATCTGGATGAGGAGTCCTCTGTTTTACACCAAAGATAAAAATGGCACAACCGTCAGAGACGGTCTGTGGAACTGCAAAAAAAAGGTACAGCTGGTCGCAAAGCCCCCCCTCTTTTTTTTTTTTTTTGAGAAGTGTTCAGTTTACTGACTAACCGACTGACTATACCTCTATTTACAACTTTTTTAAAGTTGCTGAAGTGATATATGTTGCAGGGGGGCGGCATGGATGAGTTTGGGAATGTAATTCCACTACATATTACGATATGGTATCTAGGCTTTACTTAAACTTCCCGATCCAATTGGTGTTAGTTCTTCCATTGGCAAATTTAAACTTAGACTAATAATTGTTTTACTTATTATGCTTAGGGATGAAGAATCATCAGAAAATGCAGAAGTTGATGGAGTACAAAATATATCTGAAAAAGGTGTTTGGGCTGAATCTTTAAGTGTAATGCGTAGTGATCAAACACAGTTGCTTGAAGCAGAGGAAGATAATAACAGAGAGGTACATGAACAAGTACAACCTGGCGTAAATGTTTCTGATAATCCAATTGGCGGAAATTCTACTATTAATGATCAACGATTATTCTTGAATTCCGGTCAAATATTTGAATCTGCAAGCAAATGTCGGCATGCTATCAAAACTGCGTTCATATTAGCCAAAAAGGTAGTTGGGTTCGAGAAATCTACCAGAACCAGAATCTTTGCTATGTGCTACTACAATGAAAGCTGTAAATGGAGCCTATCTGCAAATGTTGAGGGAGATGGTAAAAGTTTTAAAGTGCGTAAAATGGTAAGCAAGCATACATGCCCTTGTTTGGGTGACTCTAAAAATAAATTGGCAACTCCTGATTGGATAAGTGATTGTGTAGTCGATTATATATGGCCTGACAAGGATGCATTTCTCAAACTGAATGAGATGAGAATTGTATCGTTTATTAAGGACAATTACCAAATAGATATAGAGGCTACGCCTGCTTCAAAGGCAAAGAGAAAGGCTATAGAGACAATACATCATTTACAACTCCAAGACTACATTGACAGAATCAAGCAATCAAATCCAGACAGCATTGCATCCTTATGGCCTAAAAAAGATACGAAATTTCAAGGTTTGTTTTTCTCATATAAGGCATGCATAAATGGTTTCTTGAACGGTTGCTTGCCACTTGTGTTCTTCGAGAAAATTCCTACAGAAAAAGGAGACGGAGGTAACAACCTGCTTGCAGCTATTGGTGTTGATGGGAACAATAACATGTTCCCGTTTGCATTTGCTCTCCTGGACAAGAAAACTGATTTGAAAGATGCATGGGAACTCTTTTTTGATCATTTAGATTATATTGTTAAACATCCTGGATTTAAGCAGATGAATATTATATCAAACCCTTCATATGAGTTAACTGAAGCTATTGAAGGTAAGTTTCCTAAAGCAGTGCAGGGACCTTGTGCCTGGCATTTGTCTCTAGAGATGCAAAACAAATTTGGAAGCAATATAGACATGTGTTGTCAGCAGATTGCTATGGCTTTAACCAGAGAAGAATACAATAAAGCCTTTGCAGATCTGAAGTTTGGAAATGAAGAAGCAGCTGAATGGCTAGTAGAAAACCTCCCGAGAAATTGGGTTACTTCAAAATTTCTCCCAGCAAGGTAGTTTCACACAGGAGTAAATTACTTATTTCACGTAATGTTAATTACTGATAAGATTTTTGAAGTATATTTTTATTTTGTTTTTCAACTTTGATGGAACCATGATTCTAAATTACTTTGCAGGATATCACCCGTTCCAGCTATGCTGGAGCAAATAAGTATTTGTTTGAGGCGGATGTTCGATGAAAGAAGAGATAAAGCCACGATCAACTCACCAAGTTGTCTGACTCAATATGCCGATGAGAGGATTAAGGCAGCTGATGAAGCCTCTACAACTCATACTGTGCTCCCGCCAAAACATTCGATCTATGAGGTTCAAGATAGCAATAAGAATATGAATTACGATATAGATCTTCTAAAAAAGAGTTGCACGTGTTTGCACTGGCAAAAGATGGGGATCCCGTGTTCCCATGCAATTGCCACAATCAAGAAAGTGCAGAAAGGTACACCTTATTCCGAGTATTGTGAGCCATATTATTCGATGCAAAGTTATCGAATGGCTTACGAAGATACAATCGAACCAGTTAAGGTGTTACATATGCCATATGAAGATATCCCACCAAAGAAAAGGAGATCCAGTGATACATCTGGAGAAAGCAGGAGAAAGAAATCTAGGGAAACATGAGGACGCGCTCCATTGATATGTCCATAAGATATCATGACATTCAGGAGTAAGAATGTGTTTGTTTATGATTTTTCAGATACATCACTTATATTTGAATTTTGCTTCTACTAGAATCTGCCCAACCGATTCTATTTATGTTTTAAGTACAAGTACCAACTTCATAACACAAGAAAAAATCCCAAGTAGAAACTAGAAACTATCATTTAATCCTGAAAAGTGCTATCTTACTTACGTTCGTGTCTGCAATTCCAAATAAGTGCTATCTTACATTTAACAAAAATAAGTCACGACATAGAAGGTCTCTCTTCGAATTGAAGTTATGGCAGAAGCAATTCCAAATGCAAACGAGCACGAGGCAACAACACAAAATTTATTGATGTTTTTAGCATACAAACCAAGAATTACAAGCATTCAACTTTCATAATATCAAATAATCAAATGGTAAAAAAAATAAAAATTCATATCACATCTGCTGAATTACGGGAAGACCATCGTGATTTGGGATGAAATGACGAAAAATGCCAAGACAGCCCTGCTTCGCTGAATTGAATTTCAAATTCACCCATGCATGAAAATTCGGAAGTCTAAAGATACAAAGAGCAATATACATGAATAAGGTGGTGTATATCAACCAAAATTCATGTGGAGGAAGAAGAAACGATAACACCTGTGATATAAGCAGCCACCCTAAGAGGTTTCTGATAATGAGTTCCCATACACTTGGATTTCTTTCAGTGGAAGAGAACATTAGAAAAGCAAGCATAAGAGCAACAGCGAAGCAGGTTATCGAAATGGGACTACTATCAAATGGAGATATGGTTTTTCCTTGATAACAAACAGCTACAACACCTGCTAATGCAGAGAGAATCCCGAAGAAGGTACTGATCGATAGAATTGGAAAAGATCCCTTATCCATAGCAGTATTTCTCTAACAGAGAAATTAAGGAAGTAAATGGAGCTGTGTTGAGGTTCTGATCGGCTAATGAAACCTAGTTTAGAAAGACAAAAGAATAGAGATAAAGAACAGAGATGTGTATGTGTATATTTATAAGAGTTGGAAGATTACATACTCTTGAATAACATTGGCTACTAAACGGAAACTAAAAAGTGCTGGCTGATATTATGTCTAAAATGGTAGTAAACGGAAACTAAAAAGTGCTGGCTGACATTATGTCTAAAATGGTAGTAAACGGAAACTAAAAAGGTCTATCTTACATGCATCCGCGTCTACATCAAAGACTACAAAAGGGTTTGGGGCTTTCCACTTTTCAGGATTAAATGATAGAAGTCCAATCAATTGGAAACTAAAAAGTGCTGGTTGACTTTATTTATAAAATGGTACTAATTAAACGTTTTTTCTTGTAGATCCGAAATGTTGTTTTCCGAAAGGGTTTTGGGCGTTCCATTTTTTTCTTACACTTCTTTTAAATTTATAAGATTATCTCTTTCTCAAGTCAGCTAACAGTCAGCTAAGCCTTGTCAGAGATGTGCTGTAACACTCCCAACTTTGGGCTTGAAATGTTTTCCTTAAAATCCGTTTTGAAAACCGGAAATGTTACGTATGTTTCCGAGTCCAACCCCGATTTACTCGATCCAAATCCATTTGATATAAATCATTCATAAATTTTCTTTTCACTATTGAAATTTAGAGTAAAAGACATAAATCACACCTCATTAATGACCACGTGTAATACTAGTAAACAATAAATTATGCAAAATTCTTGAGCAAACTCGAATTGTGAGAATAAGAGAACATGTTGTATTTTTATCACACGTGTTGAACCACAAGGCGGTCTGAAATCAAGCATGACCATTGTTGGAAGATGCCCAAGTAGAAATTAGCCCTCCTAGACAAACCAAAACTAGGAAAGTTACTCTTATGTGGGAAGTTGTGTGAGGGTAAAATATCCGATCGCCACGTGTAAACATCAAAGAAGGTGATCACATGATAAGAAGGTGAGAGAAATATATCAAATAAGAGCTCAAAAGGTGATTACACCAAAACCAAGAAATCTACCGCTTCGCCTCACGAAGGACGCGTGTAAGGTGTAGTCAAATCATACTGACGGTCAAGTCTAAAAGGAAAACAATGCGTTTAATGAGGATCAGAAGAGATGCGATGCAGCTGTACATCGTATTAGAGACTCGGACGAAGGGAGATCAATGATGCTACCCGAAGGAGGAGCAATGCGACACATCTCGAAGGGAAGCAATGGAGGCAGTCTGAGCGATGAAGAGGCGTAACATGTCGTCATGTGCCCGTAAGCACAATATCATATCTGAAGGAGTTTACTTTTCTTATAAGTATCAGTCCATGTAAAAGGAGACGGACATGTTCTTTTAGAGATTACTCCACATAGAGTTAGAGTTAGTGCTTACAAGCTTGAGTAAGAGAATTACTTGTAATCTTTAGAAACTGGTAAGACCTTGAAATAATAATAAAAATGATACTTTCCCATAATGGGTGTAGGTTTACAAGGCCGGACCACATTATGTTCTTTTACTTTCATGTTCTTTATATCTTGTATTTGCTTTGAATATTGAACGTTTATGTTTTATTAGTCGTTAGATCTTCATGGGTGTGGTTTGCAAGAATTATGCAATTACATTTTTTCTCTAGAAACGGGGACGTATAAAGATTTTTCTATCTCCCTTGAATTTTTTTTCAAAACCCTAAGTGAAAGTTCTTTCTTTCTTTCTTTAATTTCTCTAAACTTAACGAGTTGATCTCGGGCACAACGAGATCTGCATGATTTAACGGCTGCAAAGTCCTATAGATCCTTGAAAAGTGTTAGATCTGAAGCAATATTTTTTTGTTCTCGATTCAAGTCTTTTAAAGTTGTTTTCTCACCTTCCTAAAGATGCTCACGAGAGTTGATGGGTAGTACATCAGAGATGTCATTGACTTCTTGCATAAATTCACAAAACCTCCTCCATGATTGAGTTGGGAAGAGATCTGACCAAGTAGACTTTGTAGAAGAAAAACATACTACGACGGTTGAATATGTGCTAAGTTTAAAGGTCTTTTGACGTATTCTCACCTCTTAAAACTCATAACAACCCAAAATCCCTTTTAGAAACTCAGATTTAAGCATGGAAGAAAGGTTAATGAGTATATCATCACTCATCAACCATAAAAATGTTGAAAATCAAAAATATGTAGGCATTGAGAAACATTTCCAAAAATGGAAAAAGTACTCGATCGTCAAAACTGGTTTTTGCTATTAGAGGTACTGCAGGAGGAGGTAGTTTACTTGAAAAGAGGGAAAAATAAAAACCATTTTTCTGACACCCAAAACAGGGGAGATATCGAGGAGAGAGTTCAACCGGACTAAATATATATCGCCCGATGAGCAATCTGATGAAGATATCGTCACTAAGAGGTTTCTACTCCATCCCAGCGGGATTCCCGCACGAAAAAGAAGGTCCAAACAAGGGACATCGATGACGCATTGCAAGTGAGGTTAAACCAACTTGAAGCGATGTACAAATAAGCATTCGGAAATAAAGGAGTCCAGAAGTTGGCAGATGTTATGCAAGAATCAGGACAATCACCCCTAAAGACGAGCCTTTTAGCAAATTCATTTCCAAGGAAATGTTCTCTCCCAAATTTCATAACTATCTTTAGCGGAACTAGTGATGCGATTGAACGTCTACGATCTTATCGAATGACATTAACGCAATGAAGCCAATACGCTGTCGTGGTGTGTAGAATTTTTCCATCATGCCTGAAAGAATAAGCCCTAATGTGGTTTAATAACCTGCCGAAGAAGTCGGTGCAATCCTTCGCTCATCTGTCTGAATTATTCTTGGAGGCCTACATGCATAACAATCGAGTCAAACCAGGGATTGAAATGTTGTTTCAATTAAGTAGAGGATCGACTGAGTTCCTACGATCATTGGTGACACGATGGAAAAAACTCTATGCCGAGATCGGAAGGGTGCTCGAAGCCTATGCGATCTTGGGATTCAAAAATAATCTACGAAAGACTAATCCCATATTCATAAAGATGTACGAAACGATGCCACCATATCTGGGACAGTTGAGAGAAATCCAGGAAGACTATATGCTGCTCTAAGAACTCCAAAATGGGATTTCCGATAAGCTAATCATATGGAACATTAGAGGGGAGAATGTCGTAGAGCCTCAGACATTGCAGGTATAGACCAGAGAACCTGAAAGAATTCATAGTGAATCAGCACAGTTCGATAAACAAAGAAGTGGTAGTTGGAAAAGGCGCGACCATAACCAACAAAAGAAGGGAAAATTTGTAGACCTAGTTTACACGAAGCTAAATGCTCCCATCTCTGAAATATTTAAAAAGATAGACGGGAAGTATAAAATCATTTTCCCGTGGAATAGGGGTAAGCATCCCGAGAACGCAAAGAATAGAGTAGATTACTGCAAGTTTCACCAATTTTATATCCACTGAAAGACTCGTGCAGAGACCTGATGAGGGTATTGTAAGAAATGATTGATGATGGTAAGCTTCAGGAGTTTATCTCAGTACCACCACCTCCCCCGACGACAGGATCTCTTGAACATCGCGTGGAAATCACACACGAGGCATAATACCTAGGATGTAACACAGTTTCTCATTCGGCTACCACGATGCCAAAATTGGAGGGAAACATCACTGGGAGAATCATAAACGTAATTTCGAAGGAAAGTGGTATTCAGCATGGAAAAAGAACCACCGATGGAAAACTGGATGAAAAAGTCGATCAGCTTCTCAGCCTCTGAGGCACCCGATGGGGGAAGAAACAACAACGATCCCTTAGTGATCACGATGATTATTGGCTTCATGAGTTTGAAAGAGACGAGGAGAAACCAAAGGCGCTACCATGGGCATTTCCTAAAATGGTAATCGGCGGAGGAAGCTCAGTAGAGATATTATTCTATGACACGTTCCAAAAAATGGGCTTAAAAGATGAGTGTTTTATTCCATCAACATACAACATATTCAGGTTCAAAGGTTCGTTAACCAGGCCACGAGGCGAGATGCTATTTTCGGACGATCCTGGGTTGATGGAATCAAAGGAGTCTCATCCACGTACCATTAAAGATTAAGGCTCCCAAAAACCGATGGGATCGCATAAATCGTAGGAGATTCTTCTGAAATGAGGTTTTGTGACGATATGCACGTACTAAACAGTGAAAACAGAGGCAATTCCCTTCAGGCGAGAAAGAAGAGATCCAAAAAAGCCAAAAACCATGAGGAAATTAATATTTATATCTCATATACAAACGAAGTTAGAAGGTCAAGTGCCATGCGAGATACTGCGTCGGTTGAATCTACGGAGCCATTATAGCGATTAAAGAACTTCCCTGAAATTGGGGAGCTAAAACCAAACTTCTCATCCTCAGAACCCACGAAAGATGTGAACATCAGAATGATTGAAAACCATATGATGGTTAAAATTGGACCCTCCTCGATCCATAAGAAGATGAAAAATTAGTATAATTACTAAAGGAGTATTCCGACGTCTTTGCATGGAGAATGGAAGATATTCCATGGATAGACCCCGAAGTTTGCTACCAAATCCAAATCCAAAGTCTTTTCCAGTAGCAAGTACCTGGTCGACTAGAAAAAATCTCATAAAAATATAACATAGTTTTTACGCCGGCTTGTCAAGCCTTGCACAATTTGCACTACGGCAAGCAAATCTGAAGCAAAAGCCCATGAGGCAAAAGATTAGGAAAGTCGCGCCTAAATATCAGGAGGCAGTTCAGAATGAACAAAAAACGATGGAGGCATCGGGAGTCATCCGAGAAATACAGTATCCAATATGGATATCTAATATTGGTGATCGTATCTAAGAAAAATGGAGGAGTACTAATATGCCTTAATCTTAACAAGGCATGTCTGAAGAACAAATTTCCACTTTCTAACATTGACCAACTGGTAGAAGCAGCGTCTGGATACGTCATGTTATCATTAATGGATGGATATTCAGGTTATAACCATATCCCATTGGCAGAGGAGTACCAAGAGAGCACTGCTTTCTTTACTCCTCAAGGAATCTACTGCTACATGAAGATGCCATTTGGACTGAAAAATGCAGGCGCGACGTACCAGAGACTCGTGGAGAAAATGTTCGATAACTTGATACATAAAACCCTTGAGGTATATGTAGATGACATGCTTGTCAAGATCAAGCTACCGCAGGACCATGCGAAGGAACTCAAAGAAATATTTGAACAGATGAGAAAGTACAACATGAAAATCAATCTTCCCAAATGTGCTTTCAGAGTCACATCATGAAAATTCCTGGGGTATCTAGTCACGAAGTGAGGCATCAATTTATATCCCGCCAAAGTGCAATCCATTCTTAACATGCCTTCACCGGCCACAGTAAAAGACGTGCAGAGATTGAATGGAAAGCTGGCATCCCTGAGTAGGTTCATTGCGAAATCATCTGAGAAATGCAGAGATTTCTTCAATGCTCTAAAGAAGGGCGAGAAGTTCTCGTGGATTCCCGAATGTGGAGAGGTATTTCAAAAAATCAAGGAGCATCTAGCTATATTACCGACTCTATAAAAACTTAGTCAGGTGAGGATCTCTACATATACCTATCAGCCACGAAAACATCGATAAGCGTCGTGCTAACTCGCATTGACAAAGGGAAAGAGCAACTCATCTATTTCATCAGTAAAACTCGGACCCCTGCAGAGAAGAACTATACAAAGATTGAAAACTCATATTATCCTTGGTATATGCAACGCAATATTTGTGAACATATTTTTCATGCACATACCGTCACAGTCATTACCAAGGCTCCTATAGAGTCTGTGCTTGATAATACCGACAGGGAAGGACAAATCTATATGTGCAGAGCACAAATTAAACATTTTTGAGTCAAGTATAAGCATTAAACGTCGATAAAATCTCAAGTCGTGGAAGACTTCCTGGACGATTACCTCTCGACGAGACCTCCAAGATGGAGGATATCCCCGGAATGGATGACGATATGGATAATCCACCCGAGCTACTTCGCTCTGAAAACCGGAGACAATGGGAAGTATTTTTTGATGGATCTTGTAACTCTGAAGGATCATGCACCAGAATGGTATTCACGACACCGACTGGCAAAAACATCGTATACATATTTAGACTAGAATTTCTATCCGTACTGAATATGAGGCAGTCATACATGCTCTACGATTAATAATTTAGTTTGGACTTGATGAAGTCAAACTCACTAGCGACTTGCAACTTGTCATACGAAAAATTGGTGGAAGATACCAGGCCTCGGATGCATGTCTGTAGAATTACCTGCAATTAGCTAAGCATTACATCCAACAGATACCAAACATCACTGTTCGACACCTATGCCGAAGCTACAAAAGGAATGCAGAAGCCTTAGCCTTTATTGCCTCAATGATGGAAGACCCAAAAGCAACAGCTCTAAAGGTCGAGATAGAATTTTTCACTTCGATCCCATTCGACAGAGATTTAGAGATCCTAACCACAAGCACGAGCCAAGAATCTCCACCCGAAGACGACCGAAGGACTCCAATCATCCGATATATAACAAATGGTGACTTGGCAAGCGACCCAAAATACGCGCACAAAATAATATCTCGTTGAGGGAATTGTCAACTAAGAGAGGGGATATTATATCCACGGTCTTCCTTGGGACCCCTACTCAGGTACTTATCCAAGGATGAAGGACATCAAATCCTAATTGAGATCCACTACGATGACATTGGAAATCACGGTGGAGGGCGAACTCTTGCTCAAAAAACTAAATTGCAAGGATATTTTTGGCCCAATATGCACGAAGATGCAAAAAAACATGGCGCGGTGATGCAAAAAGTTTCAAATATATGGAAAAATAAGTCATGCACCTTCCACTGATATTAAATCCATCTGAAGCCCATGGACCTTTGAGAAATAGGGGATTGACATTGTAGGGCCACTAAAAGAAGAACGATGTTTTGGGGACTACTCCAAATAGGTGGGGGACTACTCTTCTATTTTGGGGTGGATATTTGAAATAATTTTGGGTCACCCCTTATCTAAATTTTTTTTAATACCAAATTTACCCTTGGTAATTAAATTAGTTAGTTTATTGATTAGTTAGTGTTAGTGTAATGATTAATTACTAATTAGTTAGTGATTAGTGAGTTATTAATAGGATAGTTTTGTTAGAATGAGAAGAAGAAGAAGAAGAAGAAGAAGAAGAAGAAGAAGAAGAAGAAAAGATGAAGAAAAAGAGGGAAGAACCCTCAAAATCTTATTTTGAGTTTTGTAAATATGATATGAGTGATTCATGTGATGATACCTCCTCCTCAGAATCAGAAACTCCTTCATCTCTTAATATATTTGTCAATATTTCTAATGATCCGGATATGAGTTATTTGTTAGATGATGAAAGCTATTTACCCCAAACTCAAACTAACGACCCAAATGATGAATTTTATCAGCCACAACCAGAAGATGAAGTTATGGGTACTCAGGTATGTCTCAAATTTAGTTAATGTAGCTTGAATTGTGCAAAAAATTGGCCAAATCGAAAATTTCAGGAAGAAATTTCGGCTAGGTCAAAGTAGTTCGGTTAGCAATTTTGCAAAAAGGTAGCCGAACTCACATGTATGTGCATTTCGGTTACTCATTTCAGCATACGCAGGTAACCGAACTTTGTTTTAATGGAGGTTTTTGAGAGTTTGGTTATCTTTTTCCAGAAAACGTTGCCGAACTAATTTTATAGAGTATACAGTTAATAGTTCGGTTTAGTTGAGTTTAGTCCCTTTGTTACCGAAGTTTATGTTCGGCAAGCTCGCAAATCACGTTCATTGAATAGATAACCGAACTTTGCAGTTCGGTTAAGTCGAGTGTAGTAATTATGTTGCCGAACTATACCATAGAAAATTCCAAAGAACAAGTTTGGCAAGTTCGCAATTTTTTTTTCATAAACGAACTTTTTGTTCGGCAGGATCGTTTTTATTTTTACATTGCCGAAAATTTAAGTATTTCTTATTTTTAGTTGGTATTGACGTTGTGCTATTACTCGTAGGTTGCATCTGATCCAATAGAACCAATGGAAAAT
>JAJJMB010008202.1:85230-132939 GCA_023531105.1 Papaver atlanticum | reverse complement strand
TTTGGGCGTCTTATGTTCTTCGTGTTCTTAAGTCCCGCAGCAGCAGAGCCTGTAAACCTCTGATTCTCGCCTCCTCAAACCTTCTCAGCCCCCAAATAATCTTCTTTTACTCGGGTATATTTTTTTTTTCATTTTTATCATTGGTTTTGATTTTCACGCATCTGCAGCTGTATTTCTTTCCTTCTATACCTTCTTCACGCTCCAGGATATCTATTAAGTCTTCCAAACTCGTGCAGTACACGTTTAAATTTCTCACAACTCGTGCAAGCTCATGTTTTTCCTCCAACTCCCTGTTTGGATAAAAACAAGTTATCCAGCCAAATTTGATCGATAAAATCACCCATACTAGCTTTCTATAGTCATATCACATCTACCCACTAAGTTTCAGGGATTGAATCTCACTAAATCACGTCCAAACATCTGATTAGAAATTCTGCCAGTGAAAGGGAATATTTTCCCGCCAAAAATATTTTTTTGTATTTGAGAAGAACATGTCCTCCCCCTACTCCTGCACGGGTGTCCCTTTAGCACTTGTCTTATGGGGTGCAAATAGTAATTTTTTGGCGTAGATAGTAATTTTTCCGGGGTTCCTCCGACACATTTTTGGGGTGCTTCCGGTGCATTTCTTGGGTGCCTTTAGTACTCTATCCTGGGGTATAAAACACCACTTTTTGAGCCAATTTTGCCGCAAGAGCTTATTCCCTAGAAAAGACTTAAAACAACTTTATTAGAAATAAAATGAGTCCTAGATAATGTAGTTATGGGTGAAAATGCGTCACACTTACGTGCTTATCAACTTCCTGTAACGATCCCCCTCCATGTTTAGCATTTTTAGTACCACGGTTTCGGAAATCCAAATTTATTCTACCTCGCGGGGTGGGAGTTCTCAAATCTTCGGCTAGGTGGGGATCAGATTTTTTTCCTTTGTTCCTAATGAATGAAAACCACATTATTAGCTAAACAGAATATTTTCTTATCAAATAAAATTGAACATGGGATTACATCAAACACAAAATGTTAACAGACTAAAGTTCGGTTATCTGGTATAAGTTGCGAAGTCACCGAACTACAAGTTTAGTGTTGACAGATCAAAGTTCGATTACAACATAGAAACTGCGAAGTAACCTAACTATATTTTATCAAAGTTCGGTTACCTATATAAATTTATCGACTAAACCGAACTCAAATTTTTCATATAAAGAAGGATTTTGGTTACGTTTTTTTTTTTGCGAGCTTACCGAACTACATAGTTCGGTTACCTAAAAATTCCTAATTGGCCGAACTGTTCTTCATATTGAAAGTTCGGTTACCAAAATCTAGGGTTTTCAAAATTTCTCCTAGCCGAAATCTATACTGTAACGACCATTTTCAATGGTTTTGGATGATTTCTAATCGATTTCTTCAACAAAAAACGATTCAAAGGAATGGGTATGAAGGAAATTACCTGCGGATTTTCATTTTAATCGAATCGGACTTCTTGGTTCATGTTTGATGCTTGACTTCGTCTCCCAACTTTGCTTGAAGTTTTTTATCAATTTCAAATTGATTTGGGAGATTCGCTATATTAGCCAGACCCGGACTCAATCCTGGAATTATTGGTGTCTGCTTAGAACGCATTGTTTATAAAAATTTATTAATCGACGATGAAATTTTTTCGAATCGACGATGTATACGAAGAAGAGGAGAAGAAGAAGAAGATGAAGAAGAAGAAGAAGAAGAAGAAGAAGAAGAAGAAGAGGAAGATGAAGAAGAAGAATAAAAGAAAAAAAAAAGGGTTTTGAAACTGATTTTAGGTTTTAATTTAGAGGTTAGATTAGTGGGTAGTGGTTAAATTAGTGGGTTATTAGGATTAGTTATAACCTTTATTAGGATAAGGGTAGATTAGTCTTTCCTAATCTTTTAGGACACCCCTTAAAATTTAGGGTGGACATTCATATAAAAAAGTAGTCCCCCACCTTTAGGGACGGAGCATAGAAAGTACCTAATCGTGGCTACAGTCAATTTCAAGAAATGGGTAGAATCATCATCTCTCAAGCATATCCGAGACAAAGAAATTTCAAATTTCTCTTCGAGCACATCATATGTCACTTCGGCATTCCTGCAGATATCGTGTCTGACAACGGAACACAGCTCCGAGAAAAAAACATAGACCTTCTCTTCAACTAATTCAAGATTAGAAAAAAATAATCCATGGGAAGGTACTTTCACGATCATCGAAAAGGTAGGCGAAGGAGCATAAAAATTGCTAAAACCCAATGGGAAAAAACTAGAACGTCCATGGAATGTCAGATATCTCAAAAAATACCACCCATAGCACGATCTTAGGGAAATGATGAAAGTGAACTTTGATTCCCAACTTATTAAAGGTTATGAAACCTTCTTTTGAGATAAATCCACCTTTTGAATGTTTGTCTTAATAGTTATTTATTATCGTCTATTTGTTGCTTTTCTTTACTTCTTATTTAATATCGCTTCTTTCTTTTTTTTCCTTTTCTTTTCTTTTCACATTGCATATAGAATTAGGATGTCACAAGGTTAGTTTACAAAATCCTATCAAGCTAAAACATTAATCCGAGACAACCATTCCCTAGATAGATCATCAAGCATGGTATGGTGCTAGCCACACCTTCCATTCTCCATATAATGATGCGGGTACTGCCCAATCCTCCTAAGACAGACAAAAAGACCTAAGGGCAATGTCATCTGAACAAATAGTGAGGTGAAGCGGGGACACCTAATTAAGCTACCCAAGACGGAAAACATACTTAGAGTAATGCCATTACGATCTTGAATTGAATGATGTCTTGCACAACATGAGGTATCTTGACTAATTGACTCACCCCTGGATAAGGTTCGAATCTATTGGCAGAGATATCGACCTATAAAGAATAGCTACAAATGATATGATCAAACAACTGACCATATGGCCAAGGGGCAGGTGCACCCAAAAGGGCATCGTCAAGATTAAAAAATCTACAAAGATACTTATTAAGCGAGAAGGACGATTCAGTCTACTCTAGATATGTTATTGTAAGAGATTACCTATCCAAAGTAGGAATTGATCATTTATCGGCCTTGTAATCCATAACTATCTAGCATAAGGAACGGATACAATCCTTAGAGCAAAAGTAAAATTAAACGAAAAATGAATATTTCATCCCAAAAGAGACAAAGTCTCAAAAGCCACAAACGTTGTGCAGAAAACGTATTTAAATATTTCCTCGAAGAGAAGAGGACTTACCCGACAAAATTACCAGAATATTGCCTCGGAAGGAGAAAGGGAACTTAGAAAGACACCTTTAAACATTGTTTAGGAATGAACACAAGACTTACTACGACCACCACATTAAGCATTGCCTCGGTGTACACACGAGGACTTATCATACAACAACGTCAAAAACAAACAATGAAAGAGGAGAACTAAGAAGAACCATGGCTAACAAGAACCTAAGAACAGGTGCAAAGACGTTTTGAACTTGCGGACGGACCTAAGCAACCCAATCTTTCTACACACCCTCGAACGGACCAACAGCTGTAGATACAAGGACAGTCTCTTCAACAATAGGTTGAGAAGGTTCCACAACAATAGAGACGCAGCACAACTCTTTGTCGCTCGCGATGGATGGAAGCCTTGCATGAGTTTCTGATCTCCGTAGCATAATCAGCATGAAGATCATTAATCTTGTTATCCAAATAAGCATGCACAGCTTCAAGCTCCTCCTCGTGACGGGCTTTAATGCCGCTAAGCTCACCATCCAAATTTTCCTTCTCCTCTTTAAGCTTAGCCACTTTCTTCTCTAGCTATAGCACACGATTGCGAGCCTCTGCGAGACATCAAAAACAAAGGAAAGTTAATAAATAAGAAAAAGTTCTGAGGAACATTTAAGGAGCAAAACTAGCCATAAAAGCAACCTGCATGGTTAGCAAAGACAGAATTTAGAGTCTTCCCAAGTTGAGCCCTTTGATGATCTAAAGCCCTAACTTGCGCCTCAAATGAAGTGACCCGACCATCAGAAGCAGGAAAGGAAAGCATATGCCTGCCACGAGACTTCTCGAGCTTGACATATTCCCGCTTAATCCTACGAAGTTCCTCCTTATCTTCTTCTGCCCGCTGTAGTATGGGCATATGATCGGCGTACCACTCTATGAACTTATTCTTTTGAGACTGGAGCAACTTAATCTCATCAGCGCGAGATAAAGCCAGACGCTTAACCTCCTCGACCTTCTCACGAAGTTCTATGATACGATCACGATGTACATCAACATCCTTCTAAGTAAGTTCAATTCTTGTTCCAACAAATCAAATTTGCACTGACGAGAACTCAGCTCGATCTTCACAGCATGAAGCTCTCGATTGTACTTATGAGCCACAATATACATATTGGACGAAGATCGATCTTCACTGACGAGAACTCGGATCGATCTTCACCACATGGAGTACCTCCATCAGAAGAAGCACCATTTTCAGCGACATGACTCACCTGAGGCACGTCCTCACCCTGAGAGGGAAAAGACTCGTGCAGTAGCACATCGTCCACATCGTCAATTACAACCACAACATCATCATCATAAAATAGACCAGTAATATTAACATCCATAGCATGAATAATAACACCAGTAGGAGCACTAGAAATACCCGATCCGTATATAGCCTTTTCTCGCTACAATCAGCGATATCAGATGCTAAGCTATAAAACAGTGGAAAGGTATATATACCTTAAGAGTAAGACAGTATTTTCTACCTTAGCATCCTCTGCAGATCAAATAGTATGCACCCAACGCTTACGAGCCGGCGCGGTAACCCACTTAAGGTCCCAAGTCCCATAAGCGGCAATATGACCATGTACATCGGGAAGCTCAGAAAGGACGCCACCAAATTCTTCCTAACCATAAACCTAGGGACATAGAAACCACTTCGGATTTTTGGTCTTACAAAGAGTAAGATTGCTGGAAGTAGAAGGATCTAGTCAGAAAGAAGCAAATGACTCTACAAAACACGACGATTCCTCGAAATACCCACACCAAAACCCTCGAACTTCTCTTCGAGCTGGTGACACCAGTAATACTACACGAAATTATCGGAAGTATACATATCGGACTGGGCAGGGATGAACTCATTCTTCTCATGATTTGAAACCGTACCCTTGCTATGGCGAGCACACTCTTGGAGAATACGCCAAAAATTGTCACTAGCTTGAAACCTGCCCTCTGAGGATTGATATGAGTAAGAACCTCGGACTGAAAGGAGTTCAGCAAGCAGTACAAGGGAAAACGAAGTCCCGACTCTAGATGTCCCTTAGTGAATATTATCTCGTTTAGACCATAAGGTTTCTCGGCGATCTCACGAGTCAATTTCCCGTCCTGTTTATCAGGATTAGCATAAGAAACTTTGAACCTCTGCAAGAGATACTTAACTTTCAGGTTCTCTAGATACACGGTACAATCCATCTCAGAAGATCTACTGACACTCTGAGGCATAGATACAGATCTCTTGTTCCCAAAACTGAAAAAGTTCACCGGAGAAAAATCAAACAGCAGAAGCAAAAACTGATAGAACGAAAAGAAGGAAATAATAGAGAAATAAGATTGAAGGACAGTAGAATCAAACCCTAAAAACGGTGAAAAAACCAACAACAATGGTGATAAATGCAAAAACAAGGGACAACCATAAAAAGGGAAGATACTTGTTGAAAGAATAAACTTGATTTGGATTAATCAAGAATATTTTAGAAAGCCCAATGAAGACCAAGTCCGTTTGATAAGTCTCTAGAATTATCCAAAGATATATATGATCTCTAGAAAAATCAAGAGTAGAAAATAGGTCACGTGGTAGCTATAATAGTCTAGATTAACTTAGTTAGTTCTCTAGATAGTTCATGTTTTAGCTAGTTTAAGTTGGTGTTCGAGAATGTTCAAATAGTCGGTTGTATAGAGTGTCTCCAGAAAGTTCAGTCGAGTAGTATAAATAGGAGGCACTAGTCCTCAGTTGGTAGTATCGATTAAGAGAGTGAGTGATCGAGAGTGGAATTAGCTCCTAGCAAGGAGTGTGAGAATTTGAGTGTTTGTATAAAGCATAGTGTGTAAAGCAAACTTGTGATTAATAAAATTAAGATTTTTCACAAGTCAAAATTTGCCCACCTAGCTTCTCAAACTCAACATTTGGTATCAGAGCCATAAGATTCTAATGGCCAGTGAAATGTTTCCGTTTCATGTACCTAAACTCACCAAAGATAACTACGAAAATTGGAGCATCCAAATGAAGGCGTTATTAGGCTCGCAAGATGCATGGGAGATTGTAGAGAAAGGTTACGTCGAACCGGAGGATGAAGCGGCGCTACTGCAAAATGAAAAAGATACGCTACGTATATCGAGAAAGAGAGATAAAAAAGCTCTTTTCCTTATTTATCAAGGCATGAATGATCCGTCGTTCGAGAAGATATCAAGAGCCTCTAATGCAAAGCAAGCGTGGGAGATTTTGCAAAATTCATTCAAAGGCGTGGAAAAAGTAAAGAAGGTGCGGTTGCAAACTCTAAGAGGTCAATTCGAATCTCTCTCCATGAAAGAGTCCGAATCAATATCGGATTATTTTTCTTGAGTTTTAGTTGTTGTTAATCAACTAAGAAGAAATGGCGAGGTTATGAGTGATAGTCGTGTGATCGAAAAAATATTGCGGTCACTTGTTCCTAAGTTCGACTATATCGTTGTCGCAATTGAGGAGTCAAAAGACGTCGAGTCCATGACCGTGGACGAGCTCATGGGATCGTTACAAGCCCATGAAGAAAGAATGAGAAAGAGAAGCAAAGAGGAAGCGGTAGAACAAGTTCTACAAGAAAAGCTCACTTTGAAAGACAAAGGAGATAGCTCTAGTAGTAATGCTAGAGGAAGAGGGCGTGGCTACTGGCGGAAGAGGAAGAGGCAAGCAGAATAACGATGACCATAGGGGCCAGAGGTCAAGCTTCACAAGAGGTCGTGGCAGAGGAAACAATTCATGGCGCAACAATAATAGGCCAAGGTATGACAAATCTCAAGTGGAATGCTATAATTGCCATAAGCTTGGTCATTATGCTTCAGATTGTCGATCTTCTTCAAATAATGTCGAGGAGAGAGCAAACTACGCTAGTAAAGAAAATCAAGAAGACCAGACCTTGTTGGTAGCATGCAAAGGAGGTGACTATAATGAAAATTATACATGGGTGCTTGATACGGGAGAAAGCAACCATATGTGCGGCACGAAGGAGAAGTTCGTGGAGCTTGATGAATCAGTTTCCGGAAACGTGACGTTTGGAAATGGAGCGAAAACTCCGGTGAGTGGTCTTGGCAAAATTTTGATTCCGTTAAAAAAATGGAAGCCATCAATTTATTTCTAATGTTTATTATGTCCCTAACGTAAAAATGAATATATTAAGTTTGGGACAACTCTTAGAAAAAGGCTATAAAATGAATATGGAGAACCTTAGTCTTTTTATAAGAGATAAGAGAGGAAAGTTGATTGCCAAAGTGCCGATGACGGGGAATAGGATGTTCTATTTGAACATTCAAAATGATGTCGCGAAATGTATGACCGCTTGTGTGAAAGACTCGTCATGGCTCTGGCATCTTAGGTATGGACACCTTAATTTTGGAGGATTAAAGTTATTGTCGAAACAAAAGATGGTTAGAGGGTTGCAAAGTATAGACCACCCGGATCAGCTTTGTGAAGGATGTTTATTTGGGAAACATTTTAGAAAAAGTTTTCCTAGGGAAACATTGACGAGAGCCATAAAACCGCTACAGTTGGTTCACACAGATGTTTGTGGACCAATAAAGCCAAGCTCGTATGGTGGAAATAACTTTTTCCTCATATTTGTCGATGATTTTAGTCGAAAGACATGGGTTTATTTCTTAAAACAAAAATCGGAGATTTTCTCCAATTTCAAGAAATTCAAATCCCTTGTGGAGAAAGAAAGTGGCTTTGAAATTGTGGCTATGAGATCAAATAGAGAAGGAGAATTTACTTCGAAAGAGTTCGAGTCTTACTGTGAAGACAATGGAATTCGTCGGCCTCTTACGGTTCCATATACACCTCAACAAAACGGAGTTGCCGAAAGGAGAAACAGGACAATCCTCAATATAGCTCGGAGTATGTTGAAGACAAAGAGAGTGCCCAGGGAGTTTTGGGCAGAAGCGGTTGACTATGCGGTTTACCTGATAAACCGATGTCCCACAAAAAGCGTGTGGAACATGACTCCTTTAGAAGTATGGAGCGGAGTGAAACCCGGCGTCTCTCATTTACGAGTATTCGGAAGTATCGAATATGCTCATGTGCCGAGTCAGCTGAGAACAAAGCTAGATGACAGGAGTGCCAAGTACATATTTATCGGTTATTACTCTCGATCCAATGGATACAAGTTGTACGATCTAATTAATAGAAAGGTCATCACAAGCAGAGATGTGGAGTTCGATGAAGAAGGCATCTGGGATTTCGGTGTTTAAGAAAAAGATTATAATTTTCTTCCTATCTTAGAAGAAGAAGAACAACAACCACCAGAACTAGTTGCTCCAGCTACTTCACCACCTCAATCACCTCCAGCAATGCAACATAATAATCCATCATCATCAGATGAAAGTTCAAGTGAAAGGCCCTTACGGACGAGGAGTTTAAACGATATCTACGAAGACAATATATCTCTATTTTGTTTCTTTGCAGATAGTGAACCAATAACTTTTGGCGAAGCCGTGGAAAGTGAAAAATGGAGAAAGGCGATGAATGAAGAAATGAAGGCTATTGAGAAGAATAGCACCTGGGAGCTTGTACCACTTCCGAAAGGACAAAGAGCAATTGGAGTAAAGTGGGTGTACAAAGCCAAGAAAAATGCTGAATGGGAGGTTGAAAGATACACGGTACAATTTTATCCGAGAGTGCATATCGGAAAATAAGGTACAAATGAAATACACAAAGTCTCAAGACCAAGTTGCGGATATATTCACGAAACCTCTAAAGCACGAGGTCTTCGTCAAATTACGAGAGATTCTTGGAGTTACTACAAATCAAGTTTAAGGGGGCGTGTTGAAAGAATAAACTTGATTTGGATTAATCAAGAATATTTTAGAAAGCCCAATGAAGCCCAAGTCCGTTTGATAAGTCTCTAGAATTATCCAAAGATATATATGATCTCTAGAAAAATCAAGAGTAGAAAATAGGTCACGTGGTAGCTATAATAGTCTAGATTAACTTAGTTAGTTCTCTAGATAGTTCATGTTTTAGCTAGTTTAAGTTGGTGTTTGAGAATGTTATAATAATCAGTTGTATAGAGTGTCTCTAGAAAGTTCAGTCGAGTAGTATAAATAGGAGGCACTAGTCCTCAGTTGGTAGTATCGATTAAGAGAGTGAGTAATCGAGAGTGAATCCAGTAGAGAGGTTGAGTGTTAGTGGAATTAGCTCCTAGCAAGGAGTGTGAGAATTTGAGTATTTGTATAAAGCATAGTGTGTAAAGTAAACTTGTGATTAATAAAATTAAGATTTTTCACAAGTCAAAATTTTCCCACCTAGCTTCTCAAACTCAACAATACTTACCGCTTTGGTGAACGTGATGATGGACTTTTCCCAGACATGGTCTGATATTTATGAAGGTAAAGTTAAAGAAGAACAAGAAAAGACATAAGAAGAAAGAGAGCAAAAGTTCTGAAACTTTACATAAGAAGTGACGAAATGAACATGAGGCAGTCTCCGAGGAAAATCATATAACGGGTAGAATCCTCTAAATATTAATCGGCGCCTCAAGTCCAACAGATCATAATGCACTAAAGATAATGACGTGGCGGAAATTTCGGGACGTGGCGAAATTGGAAAAATAGACGAACGTTTTCTTCCCACCATACCTTCGGTAAGATGAAAAGAAAATGAGAAAATTGTGATGGTAAAATACTCGATCGCCACGTGTAAACATTATAGGAGGTGATCCCATGATAAGAAGGTGAGATAAATGCATCAAATAAGAGCCCAAAAGGTGATTACACCAGAACTAAGACATCTACGGGTTCGCCTCATGAAGGACGCGTGTAAAGTGCAGTCAAATCATACTGACGGTCAAGTCTAAAAGGAAAACAATGCATTTAATGAGGATCATAAGAGATGCGATACAACTGTATATGAAGGTACACCGTGTCAGAGACTCGGACTAAAGGCGATCAATGATGTTACCCAAAGAAGGATCAATGCGACACATCTTGAAGGGGAGTAATGGAGATCCAGTCTGAGCGATGAAGAGACGTACCATGTCGCCATGATCCCATAAGCACCATATCATATCGATGAGAGTTTACTTTGCTTATAAATACCATTCCATGTTGAAGGCGATAGAATGTTCTTAAAGATCATCTTCAATGAGGGATTTTTACGGGAATCACCATATCCTATGGCGTTGGGAATTCCCCAAAACCCAGTTTCCCTACCCCGTATACAGAGGATTTGATTAGGGAATAAGGGATTAGAGGAGGTGACAAGAATGTACACTGATTAGGGGAATTGAATAGAGATAGGAGAACTGAATAGTAATAGGTATTCTTTTCACCTATCCATGTTCTTTACACTGACTAGGTCCCACCAACTAAAACCCGACCACTGAATACCGATAAAATGACTATGGCAGAAAATGCTACAACAAAAATAAAACGGTACAAAGAAAACCATAAAACGTTACACACCGGGGAAATGGTAACGATGGGGAAGCTTTAATGTATGGGAGAAAAGGCTATCGGTATACTATTTCCCTATCGTGAACATGTTACGCGATCGGTAAACTTATTGAGTGGAACATCATGGGACATGGTCTTCCCTTAATGCTTTCCACGTCACTTTTACTCGATGCCACATGGGATTTTAGGGGAATTCCCTCTTCCCTCATTGGAGATGGTCTGAGATTACTCCATTGAGAGTTAGAGTTAGTGCTTAGAAGCTGGAGCAAAAGAAATGCTTGTAATTTTTAGAAAAGGGTAAGACCTCGAAATAATAATAAAGATAATATTTTCCCATCGTGGATGTAGGTCTATAAGGCCGAACCATGTTACATTGTTGTGTTATTATTTACTTTCATGTTCTTTACATCTTGTATTTGCTTTGAGTCTTGAATATTTGTGTTTTATTAGTCGTTAGATATTCATGGGTAAGGTTTGCGAGAATTATGCAACTACAGTTTGTTCGAATCATGAGATACATCTGCTAACACTCTAGTAAAGTACTGCCTACACTATAGGAATCTATTTAAAGAAATAAAACAAAATCCGCTCTCCCAAGAGAACCCTACGTGGGTTTAGGGAACTAGAATTCATTCCTAAGGATAACTCTTATCCCGTCAATGAGTACATAATTCCTATAAATTGATTCGTTTTCATCCATCGTGAACTTTTTACCATTAACTCTAGTAGATTTTTATTGTGATTGTTGCGAAGGTTGCAAAGAGTTTGCCATGTTTTGATACAAAAATGAACTGTAGAAAATTTTCTGATAGGTTAAAGATGGTATGAAATTTTGTAGAGAAGGTGTGATTTAAATGAAGAACAAAATGAGTATTTATAGAGAATTCAAAGGGAGCTGTTGGATTCAGCAATGAAGAAATATCCGTTGGCGGCCAAAGATGAGTCGCGGTTGGAAGTGCAACGTGGCGACTAAGGTAAAGACGCAGTAGAGCTGAAGCCGCTAAGGTAAACCAATAAATTTGAAGGGGCTTGTAATTGTATTCTCTTGGGTAAATTTGAAGGGGCTTGTGTGCTGTATTAAGCTAGGTTCGACAACATCTAATTAAATAGACATAACGTCTGGGATCTTGTATTTTGTGCCGTTCAATAATAGATTAATAGTTGAGGGCGGACGAATTTTTCTTCATCTGTAATAAGTCGAAACCAACTATCATCACATACTCGAAACCAAGAATTCAAAATGCATCTTAACGAGAAATAATGCCTCGAACTGATCATTGCCTCATCTTAACTAGAAGTCACGGTTGACATGCACAACCCTTCGTACAAGCAAGTACATAAAATATTCCGGGCCGGACCTGACTGGACAGGCCCGGAGGGTATGGAAACAGGTGCCGGCTAGATCACAAAGATGAAGACAAGAGTATTTCCTTGCTTAATTCCTCGTTTAATTCTTGATACATTTTTTTTTGTTACAAAGCTATGGAACCAAATTCAAACCCCACACTTTCTAACTTCTCCCAATAACAAGAACAGACGGTAGACTATGAATCCTATTTCTCTATTCACCCTCAATCTTGTCTATTCGACCTTGGCCACTCCACCACCAGGCATGCTGCTTTCAACAACAGTCTCCCTAACAAACCTGAGAAAGAACATATAGATTCATTAGTTACAAAATGTTTTTTGGTAACAGCAATAACCTCAAGCGCAGGCTCTAGCACATCTGCCTTTTGCACGTATTTGTATGTCCATTTACTATCTTTTAGGTGGAAACTTAACAGTGCTACTGGCTAAAAAGAACGATAGGAACTATACCTTGCTAGTTTGTCCTGAGAGGACTGCAACACATATATTGCAAGTATAAATGACATTGCAAGCCCTGTTTCATATACAAAGAAGAAAAATTAGGGTGGGATAAAAACCAGTTTCTGCAGAGTTAACTTTAATTGTGTTTATCATGCCACAGCATGAGATCTTGGCTAAAGTACATGATACTGAACTTGACTATGCTGGATTAAGTCAATTTCCCGAGAGAATGAAATTATCACCATAGGATGCACAAAATCATTTTTAGATCTGGTGCAAAGCTATTGTGGAAGTTGATGTGGATCTTAGATAAGACATCAGAAAACCAAAAAATTGAGGAACATAAAGTAGCAGCTTGACTGCTTGAGCATGATTCTTATTACCTGATCCAAACAATACGTAGAAACCAGATGGAACATCTATCTCTGAGTGCTCCTCCCTGAAACCCGTACCAAAACCAAAATTCAATCAAAAATTACAAAATTTAAACGAATCAAACTGTTACACGGTACCCATACTTCTTTCAACCCCAGCAATGAGCAATGGAAACATCAATAGAAAAAGTAGAAAAAAAATTACACGAAAAAAGAGTACAACAATCTCCTACAGAAACAGATGCTATGTAAAGAAGTAGAACAATGATGCATAACTCCAGAAAAAGAGACCTACACTTTTCATTCATGTAAACGGTAAACCTTAAACCTACACATCTAATAGGCTAGGTTTCTGATGATAGAATGATCCTTGAGATGAGATATACATACTTATCCAGAAATAGTAGGAACAACTTTTTGACAAACACCAATCTCACGTATATCATCTAAAAGTGTGGTGTCATAAATGGATCAGAAGATGCTAACCATGTGTATCTGACAAGAACATGTTTTGGCCAGTGCTCTGGATTCCAGAACTGATTACGTATGTTGGGATGAACTTCAACATCTGCATAAAACAAGAACAGAAGTTGCATTTTTGTATCTAACTAGATTCACATTAGGCAAAGTTTTCTTGGACTAGGAAACGAAAGCAATCTATTATGTTACCAATAAGGTGTACTGACAACTAATGAACTCCGCTGGTAGCAGAGCCTAAATTGATGATTCGCTTTCACAGAATATACCAAAATATAAGATGAAGAAATAAATAACTGCGGCCAAGGTAATAGTCTACAGTTTGAGGCAAAATAAAGAGACAACGGAGTGATGAATCAAGAAGAAGAAGCTGAAGTAACCAATGGCTTATTGGCAAATAGTTATTGAAGAGCACGCGGTTTAGAAATGAAGTATACACTGTAAGGCCAGTTAAATCACTTTAAGAGATAAAAAGTGTATAAGTCACATACAATGATGAGGCATGTCTACAACTTTAGCCGTCACACCATGTAAATCATTTCCTGAATACCTCTGTGTGACATCAAAATTCATTAGTAACATAAACAGGTTGAAACTCAGAACTACTAGTTATAGTAACCCTCAAAAGGTATACGTTAAGGAAAGGAAAGAATACATCTTAGCTTAATGAAACGCAAGCCCTACCAAGTTGACGTCAATCATAGGGACTTCAGGTCCCTTCCGATTTATCACAAGAAGCCAAGGAATAAGAAACTTCTCTTTGCCAACTTGAAATGATCTGCATGTACATTAATCACAATAAAAATTAAATTATGTGCATTTCAGACCTAAGAGTCATGTTTTTCATGACTACTTGAAAACAATGGAGAGCATTAACAAGACAGAGAAACAACAGATAGTTGTGGAAAGAGGGGTAAAATACGAGTCTCTGGTTGCAATCATAACTAGGCAACAAAATCAGATAAGAACCCAGATTAGTGAAGCCTGTTCAAGGAATACGTTTTGACTTTCGTTTCTGTAACTCTATTCCTCATCCTGCAACTGAATCCATCATATGCCATAAAGGTAATAAACACTTCTGAGAGCAGAACACCAACTTCATGGAAAACATTGAAATCCCAGATGGAGGATGAAGACTTTTTCTTGTAGTGGTGCTATTATCAGTACTTTTCTTATCATCTAAGTATGCCACACGTTCAGATGAGAGCATACTGAAAAATCTTGACTCAAGAGAAAGAGAAAAAATTGGTCATCATCTTCTTCACTAAAGTTAAGGTCCATTAGAAGATGCGGGAAGAATGTGAAGATGATGACCAAATTTGTCATCTTCATTATCGAACCTCACGAGTTGATGCATGTGATCGTAGCACCATAAAGAAGAATGCAACTCTAAAACGAGGGTGTACCACACACCAACTTTGGAGTTGGCATAAGATGTGTACGGTCAGCTAAGTTAGGTGATAGCCTGTTGGAATAGGCTAATCTCAACCCCTTGGTAATCTTCTTGACTTTCGGAGCCAGTCTCTAGTCGAAGGCCCTAACTGTAGTGACATTCATGTTTCAACCTGACCCTACCACACCGTAACTATAATCTAGGTACTACACAGTACAAGACTACCAATAATCATAAAATTTACGCAATCACAGTTTAAGTCTGATAGCCTGTTGGAACAGGCCTATCTCAACCCCTTGGTAATCTTCTTGACTCTCGGAGCTAGTCTCTAGTCGAACACCCTAATTGTAGTGACACTCGTGTTTCAAACCTGAACCTACCACAACGTAACTATAATCAAGTTACTACACAGTACAAGACTAGCAATAATCATAAAACTCACACAATCACAGTTTAAGTCTGATAGCATGTTGGCATAAGCCTATTATTTCAACCCCTTGGTACTCTCCTTCACTTTTGGATCTAGTCTATAGTAGACTACCCTAATTGCAGTGACACACTCATCATGCTTCAACCTAAATCTACCGTAAATTAACTATAACCTGGTTAATTCACAGTACAAGACTTCCAATAATGATTAAAAAATAAAAATTCACACAATCATCGTGTACAAGTCTGATAGCCTGTTGGAATAAGGCATGTCTATTCCCCTTGGTACTCTCTCCTTCACTTTTGGAGCTAGTATCTTGTAGAATTCCCTAATTCTACCGGTACACTCATCATGCTTCAATGTTCAAACTGAATCTACCACAACTTCGTTATATCCTAGTGACTACGTGGTACAAGACTAGCACAAATTCACTCAATCATAGTACAAGTCTTTACACTATTCCAATTATACATAAAATCTACAAAAATCTATAATGTCGTAATCCGTATAGCATATAGTGTTCAATTTTTCTTTCTCAATTTAGGATACTTAGACAGTACTAATTAAGTCGATTTTGTTAACGATAAGTTGAAGAATTGAATTTACATTTAGTAAGGATCAGTTCCAGTATGCAGAACTTACATTTTTCTTATCAACTAAGTTCGCAGAATGTTCCAGATGAGACTGAAGGGCATACCATATAGGTGGAACGAAAACTCTTGACGTTAGAGGAATTGAAAATACTATCTGAATACGACAGATTTGGTCATCATCTTCAAAAAGGTTCAGATCTATTAGACGATGCAAAAAGAATGTGAAGATAATGACCAAATTTGTCATGTTCATTACCGAACCTCACAAATTGATGCATGTATCATAGCACCAAAAAGAGAGAGATGCACATTGACCTGGATGCAACTACATACTAAAACGAGTGAGTATAACACACACACAGCTAACTTAGGTTATAGACTGCTGGTATATAGGCATGTCCCAACCCCTGTGTAGCTAGTCTCAAGTCGAACACCCTAATTGGACCGACACAGTTTCACCTGCAACCGAAATGGAAACCAAGCGTTTCGTGGCTCAGAAATACAGTATCTCGTCTAAATCAGCATTTGTCAGGACTCTTCGGAGTAAGTTCCTTGGCTTGGACGCACTCATGCTCCAACCTGAAAGCTTAACTATAACCTAGTTAATACACAGTACAAGACTACCAATAATTAAGAACAAAAATCACATAGCCTTAGTGTAAGTCTGATAGCCTGTTGGAATAGGCCTATCTCAACACCTTGGTACTCTCCTTCACTTTTGGAGCTAGTCCCTAGTCGAAATCCTAATTGTAGTGACACACTCATCATGCTTCAAACTGAATCCACCGTAAATTGACTAGTAACCTAGTCACTACATAGCATAAGACTACCGATAATGATAAAAACTAAAAATTCACACAATCACAGTATAAGTCTGATAACCTATTGGAAAAGTCCTATCTCAACCGTTTGGTACTCTCCTTCACTTTTGGAGTTAGTCTCTATCCCAATTCGCTAATTGTAGTGACACACTGATGCAGGAGCATTTTATGTTTCTTTAGGAATATTTTTAATCTAGGAATGTCCTACAAAATAGGGACGTTTCGATAGTTGTTTCTGTATTTACTTTAGGGTTTCTTTATTTAGATTTACCTTTCTAGTATAAAGGCGACTAGGTATTCTTTAGAGGGTAGACTTTTATTATATTTTCATACGACTAATCTATTGATTATTGAAGAGTAATGGGTTTTTAACCTAGACTCAAATTATCTACGTTCTTCTTGTTATCAATCCTATGTTCTATTCAATTTGTTCTATTTGCCCTAGTTTAGTGTTCTGATTTCTAGTTCTGCATTACACACTCGTCATGTGTCAAACTGAATCTACCACAAATTGACCATAACCTAGTTACTACAGGGTACTGTACAAGAATAGTACAAATGATCACAATCACAGTACAAGTCTTTACACTAATCCAATCAAACATATAATGTACAAAAATCTATAATACCGTAATTTGTATAGCCATATAATGTACAATTTTTGTTTTTCAATTTAGGATATTTCGAACCGAATCTACCACAACTTGACTATAACCTAGTTATTACACGGTACAAGACTAGCACAAATTCACTCAACCACACAGTATAAGTCTGATATCCTGTAGGAGTTGGCCTATTTCAACCCCTTGGTACTCTCCTTCACTTTTGGAGCTAGTCTCTAGTCGAATTCCCTAATTGTACTGACACACTGATCATGTTTCAAATTTCAAACTGAATCTACCACAACTTGACTATAACCTAGTTATTACATGATATAAGACTAACATAAATTCACACAATCACAGTGAAAGTCTTTACATTACTCCAATCTTACATATAATGTACAAAAATCTATAATGCCGCAATTCGTATAGCCATATAGTCTTCAATTTTACCTTCTCAATTTAGGATACTACTTAGACAGTATTAGGTCGAGTTTGTTAACGATAGGTTGGAGAATTAAACTTACATTTTGTAAGGATCAGCTCCAGTATACCCAGTTGGTTTAGCTAAAGGTACCAAAACCTACACAGGAACGAGCAAATTACAAATTCACTCAGAAGAAATTCAAGAATTGACTATACCTAATATTATATGAACTAAATCAAATCAAATAAGAATTACCTCCCGATTTACACCGAATACAGGACATTGACGACCAATCATATCATGCCAAACAGTTCTTTGCTAAAAGTCACACAAAATTAAAATCAACATAAATTTCAATTTTAGTTTGAATCAACAAGAGATTTTGTTTAGGTTTAGGGTTCGTTTGGAATACTTACGGAATGATATTGACCCATTTTGCTCATGGGAACTATGTCTCCAGGTCTATAAGCAACTGAAATCGAAGCTAAATACAACAACGAACAGATCACGATGGATAATGAGGTCGTAATCTGAACCCTGAAATCCGTCGCCATTATTTGGGAATTTTCTTCAAAAAATCTCTTCTATCAGAGTCAAGAAGAAGAAGACGAAGATCTCTCTCTCTCTCCACTAAAACTATAAAGAATGAGAAAAATCTGTTAAAAGCACCCCAAATTTTGTTGATTTTTTAACCACGTGACTCTTGCAAGCACCAGCGCTAGCCAGAACACGCCCAACGACTCGCACCAGACCTGTGGATGCTTGCCCTTAAAGGTTAGATGACATACTATCTCCGTTTTTCAGGGAACAAAAAAAATTGTACCTTCAATTTTTTCACATAAAAATAGGTAAAATTGAAAACGTGAAAATATCACTTTTCCTGAAACAATATAAATTAAAAAGGTAAAAACAGGCTAAATTGAAAAAGTGAAAATAAAAAATACAACTTATTCTAAAACGGAGGGAGTATGTGTGAGGCTAAATTGAAAAAGCGAAAATAGAAATTACCACTTATTCTGAAACGTAGGGAGTATGTGTGGACGGTTCCTTGGAACATTGTTTGCATAATGCAAATTTGCTGATTTCATTCTATGGGTAAAAGATCTTGATGCTATTTGATGTGGTCATGTTTATTGGATTCTGTTTTTGTTAGCCCTCGGTTCCCCGTCTCTAGATGATAGCAGCCGAGTCTCATGACCCCAAAGAGAGGATTGGGGTTCTAGCTTGCCGAACTGTGGCAATTGGGGTTGCCTGTTTCAACAATCCGGTGCTCAAACCCTCCTCCGTACAGGAAATACTACTGAAGCAGCATAAATTAGTGTTTGAAAATGATGGAAGAAAACAAAAGTGAGGATCAGGGAGAATCCGCAGATGGCGACAACCGAATCTGAATATTGATTTCCTGCAACATGTCACTCGTGTAATACTGGACTTTTTCGTTTTCAATTTCGAATTACAGACATTTTAATACATTTATATAATACATGCAACTTATAGAAGAACCACCACATATACAGAGATCTACATTTTCATGATTACACTCTCACACACCGACAGACGTACCCCAAAAAAATGATGGGTAATAATTAAATAAGAGAATGAGTGACTGTGAAGGGAGTGAAGATGTACATCTTACAGTCATGGGACTCGACTTCAACGCTGAATTCTGACACTGCATTTCCCGGTATGTCTTCATGCTGGCAATAAGTTTACAACGGAGTAAGTGTAAGTTGCAAATGGCATAAAGCAAAGCAGTTTGAATGGTTTAAGGAAATGTTAATCTTGAAAGGAACTTCTTACCTTCCATAAATCTCTTACAGAAACACTGGATCTCGAGTCAAGGCCTAGTGCTTCCCATTTGGCTGTGATGGTAACAGTTTCTGAGCATCGGTTCCAAAGGGAAACTACTAATCTTTTTCCAGATAAAGGACCTGCCCAGACCTGGAGCAATAATACCATTGTCTGTTATGGAATATCTACTACCTTATGAAAGAATTGTGCATCATAAATGTGCGATGGGTTGGTGACCCGAGAATGTCATATCTGAAAGTTAGGATCAAAGGCTGAAATGAATTATTGACAATGCTGGATTCTCTAAGAGAGAGAGAGGACCTGATTGCATTTCCCTGGCCCTTCAACAGACACTTTCCTACCCTGAACACCGAGATGGTCTGCACAAATCAAAATGAAAAATTGAAGAAGAATAAGATCTTCAGTATTACTAGTTTAAGAAAACGAAAAGAAGACATAATTTAGCTACGATGTAATATCTGTCTGCGATTTAGAGGTTTTAAGATTCTCAAAAGTGACATATAGATCTGATAGAATCAGAAAGTTAACTTTGAAGGATCTTACCTTGATTTACTGCAATAACCTCCTCATTACTTAGAAGCTCAAATGTTTCTGAGGTCATGTTTCTTACATCACAACCTACCAGAAGAGGAGCCTACAGAATGCACAACCATAAAGTTCAGTAAAAAGCATCGGACAACTGCTCCACACATCTTACTACCCTTACCAGGTAGTTTAGTTTGCCTCATAGGCTTATTCTCATTAGTTGTCACTTTCCTCATTTAGATAAGAATGTGAATTAGCTACATGAGTTATGACAGCTGATGAGACTGAACGGTTTCAAATGTAAAAGGGCAAAACAAAAAAAAACTATACTCGGTTTGTGTTAGAGAACCTTCATCAAAGCCCATATACTAAAATGAGCACGGTATTCCTGGTAAGTCATGCCTCCGTTACCAACTTCCAACATATCTGGATCTGCCAAATGGTTGCCAAAAAATACATGAAACACAGCCAAAATTCAGTATTACTCTCTGACAGGAACATTACTTACTAGGAACGATCCCTCAATTGGTTTTAGATATAGTGATTTACGTTCTTACCATTCCATCCACCAGGTCCCGCATAAGCAGCCCACTTGTCATTCAGATCAGCAATGGTGGTCATACTACACAACAAGAAACAAGCTTCAGAAGTAAGAAATAAGACATTACTAAGTCAGTTATATATGAATTTGAAGTTCAAACTTCGAACCTTTCCCATGTATCTTTAATGTCCTCTGTTGTTCTCCAACTATTTCCAACTTTGCCAGCCCAGAGTGCGGGGTCATTCACTCCCCTACCAAAACCGAATTACACAGTCAGAATCACCGAGGTCGTGCTTGAAGGGGTAAGGATAAAGTTGAGAAAACTGGTGCATGTAAAAGCAAGTGTGTTAATACCATTCACAAAGTGAGTAGAAAATTCTCCGACCAGTGTCATTCAAGGCTTCGCGCATTGGGGGATAGCTGAAACGGAATTTTTTTTTATCAATCACGGAGTTTCTGATATTTCCTATAGCAAATACTTAAGAAATACACAGATAAGGAACCAACCGTTTCTGTGGTTCAATTCCAAGATTGAAACAGTTGTCATACTTCAAATAGTCCACACCCTGAAATAGTATCAACCATTACATATAAGCTCATATACAAAATGCTAACATCTCTAGATTCTCCTAGCAATCTCAAAATCCAACCCAAAGTTCTGAATCTAATATTCATAAACTGTGAACCCAAGTAACACTAGGAACTCCATACCAAGAAATACATTTGGTACAGAAATCAGAATTCTTACCCAAGATGCAAAAAGTGACGCATCATCATTTTCATGGTAAAGTGATCCAGGTCTAACTTCACATGTAAAAACCCTGAAAGGTTAACTTGAGTCAGATTAGAGTGAAAAAGAAATGGCACAGAAGCACATTCTGAACATTAGCAAAACAACTACGACGACCAAACCATCATTTCACATCCTTAAAAATAAACAATCAAATCTTAACGTGGTATCATAGAAACTCAATTTACCCAGCATCAGAATAGATACCCAGCTTAAGGCCCTTCCCATGTATGTAGTCCGCAAGGACTTTGATCCCAGATGGAAAATTCTTCGGATCAGGGACTAATTCACCCTGTGTAACCAACCAATACATTTCAAAGACAATAAAATGACAAACCAACTCAAAACAAATTATTTCTTATTGAGCACCAGTGATTTGTTTATTTTGTTACGAAAATTCACCGCATGAGCACTATGGACTGGCAAGTGGGTGTGCCTGCTCTTTCTAAATAGGTATCGGTTAAGACACTTGTCAGGTGATAGTACGAATACAACAACCGAAATATGCATGTGCGACTTTAAACCAGCACCCACAAGCCAAAATAAGGAGTTAGGTCAACAAGAAAATGGCTGTCTTCTACCACAACCGATTTTGAGGCACCAATATGCACATAATAGGCTTACATGGTATGAACTTTGCACACTAATTGCGATACATACGGAAAAATTTCTGAATGAAATATAAATTCACATCAGCTTAAGAGCACTAAAAAGACACTTCAAGAGATATCCCCAATGTATCAAATGAACACTACTTGGGACACTCAACACACATCAATATACAAGAATCCACAAAATGAAGACTTTTCGGAAAAAAATGACAAGATATCAACAACATACCGTTGAACTCCTTAAAAGGTCAGACCAGCAATCATCTGTGACACACAAACATCAAACATTTAGTCTACATCTAATGCAAAAAAACAAAAAGGTTGAAACTTTGCAAGAACATCATTACCTATATTAACATAAGTATAACCCAATTTAGCCAATCCAGTATCAACAAGTGCATCAGCTGTTTCCTTTATCAGCGTTTCATTTATATTACAAGCAAAGAAATTCCAACTATTCCACCTGCAATTCATAACAACAAACCAATTTTCCAATTCCATTCAATTCAATACCAAATCATACGAAAAACACATGCAATCTCTAAATCAAAGAAATTAGAAAGTGGGTTTACGATTACTAACCCCATCTGGGGTGTTTGAGCTAATCCATTGTTGAGTTGAAGTTTTCCATATAGAGATGTATCAAAGATGTTGTTGTTTTTGGTGGATGGTGTAGAGATTGGTAATACACGAAGAGATACAGAGAGTGTGATCGAAGAGAGTAGAGTGATAATTGTTAGATGGAGAGTAATGGGGGAGAAGAAGATTAGTTTGATTTCAGCCATTTTTCTTTTTGGTTCCTCTTTTCCCCTTCAGCTGAAAGTCTGAGACAGAAGAAAGAAGAAGAAGATGGTTGGACTTGGATAATATATGATATTAGGATTTTTTTACTTTAGTTAATCCTGTTTAAACAGATAATCTCTCTCACTTATCCAAAACTATTATTTTCAAAATGTCCCACCTGAAATTGCATTTTTAATAGGTCCCACCCGGAAATTCATAACATGACTTCTTCTTTTTTTCTGGGCGGTGAGTTATAACCCTAAAAATGTCACTATCCATCAACAAAAAACCCGAGAAACAAAAGTAACACAAAAACCCCAAATAATAAAAGTAACACAAAAACCCCAAAGGTGTCGACCAATATTTTTAGTTCTAAACATAACCTATCCCTAAATCTCTTCTCCTTCCTTCCGTCCTCTCTTTCCTACGAATACCTAATGATACTCTCAAGAACATGGTCAAATAACAGCAAGATGAATAACCATCCTACCATCACCAACCAGCAACACTATCATCGCCGCCACCACTACCATCACCAACCACCACCACCATATCCACCATCAATATATACCAGCACCACCCATCACCATCAGCTTCATAACCATCATTGCCACCACTAACTACCAATATGAGCAACCAACACCACATCCACCAACCAATACTAGCAACCAACACCACATCAACCAACAAATACTAGCACTACCATCACAATAAAAAGCGTCACCACCAACCAACACCACCACTAATTAGAAACAGTCCCACCAAAAATTTGGTTTCATCATAAACTTACTGTTTCATCATTAAAATCTTTGGTTTCATGATAAAAAATAGGCAAAAATAAGTTGAAACCAAATTTGGTTTCATCATAAAATTTGATGAAACCATAGAATATGATGAAATATCATACAATTTGATAAAACGTAGAATTTGATGAAAACAATTTTGTTTGGTGTTTTTGTATCAATTTTTATAAGTTTGGGGTTTTTCTATCAAACTTGTTTAATATGGAATTTTAATGGATCCCAACATTTGACGGAGTTTTTATACTCCAAATTTGGTCACCTTGATGTTTTACTACTGTTATAAAATTAGAAAAAGTCATGCTTCACATAACTAACCCCACAGAACGCTTGTCATAAATCCGCATGCTGGCTGGTTGGGCTCTTATTTCATCTCCGTCCCATGTAGGGGTTCACATATCCTACCCATACCCGCATTTATACCCCACCCGCGACTGTTTTACCCGTACCCTGTCCTACCCGTCGTTTGATGGGTAGGGTGATTTCTTACCCGCCGTCAAATGGGTAGGGTGATGGGTTAAACTCAAAATTATCCTACTTTACCCGCCTACCCGCTAATAAACTGAAATGACTTCATAGTCCTTGCATTGTTTCTTCTCCTGCCTATTTATTTCGTCATTTTGAAACATAACAAGGGTAAAAAGTGAAGTTGTTTTTCTTGTATCTCTTTTATGAGCTTATCAAATCGAACACAGTAAATCATAGAAAATCCCAGATTCCCAGCCCCTTTCTTCTTTCTTCTTCACCTCAAATCGAACACAGAAAATCTCAGCCCCTTTCTTCCCCAAAACTTAACTGAACTAGGGTTCTAAGTTCTAACCGTATACCTTACTCTTCTCCATCTCATGTTCAAATTTCAGGGTCTCGTTTAAAACCCTTTACTCGGTTGGTTCATCTCTAGTTCCGGCCCTCCTTCACTAAAATCCGATGGAGAAGACATTGTTCCATTCTTAGGTAATCCGATAATCACACAAGTATCATTTGTTTTTTAATAATCTGAATGGATTTTTCTTTTATATGTTGTACTGCTTGGTGATTTCATTTGTATTTGAAGAAATTAGTTGAAATCAGTTGAGTAATATGATTGCCATTTTGAGAAATTAACATGCATGTTAGCTGATTGATGAAATTTATCGTAGGAATTTAGTTTGTTCCTCGTGGAGGACGAATTTCAATGGGATTATCATAGAAATTGTAATTCAATATGTTTAGTGATTGTGAGTTCATATATTTTAATATGTAAGACTTCAATTTCTAGATAAGAATGTCAGTTTTATCTCAGCCTCCAATCTTGGGTATCTCGTTTGATTTATAATTTTATGTTTTAGTAATGGTTAGATTTTCCACACATTTTCTAAATGTTTATCATCGGTTTAATAAGAATTGTAATTTAATGCAAAATTTTGATCTTGGCGTTGTTGTTTTTTGGTTCTAAATTGGACAATTTAAGTGTAATACGTGTTACTTGTTTGAAGCTATAATGCCTGAGTAAGAATTGAAGCTGTAGTATTGGTACTTGATAGTTACGTGCGCAGTATCGCTTGCCGTCCTAGAAATTCTAATTCAATATGTTTAGTGATTGTGAGTTCCACCATGTAAACTGATGGTGGAATAATGAAGCTCATTCCATTGGGAAGATCCATCTCAGTAGTTATCTATGGCTGTAAATTTCTGTTGCATGTTAAGAGAGTTGGATGGGGAAGGGAAAAATGCTGATAACCAGCTTGTTTCTTTTCAGTCCTCATTTATCTGGATCACTCACCTAAACACTAAACAGTTAATGATGTAGTGGCTTGTTTGTACTACTGGGGAGATTCCATAAACTGTTCGATTTTGCTGGTCTTTTTCTTTTTTTGGTTCTCTTGTTCGACTCACATCCTCAATGTTGTTATTCACCTGAAACTTGAATAGTCCTCAGTAGTTATAGTTGTTTTTCCTTTATTAGGTTCTCAATGTTGTCTTTCATTTTTTTGGTTCTCAATGTTGTCTTTCCTAATTTCTGTAACCTTTATTAGGTTTCGATGAAGACTTGGTACTATGCGACCTGGTGGTATTATAATCTTCATAATTCACTCCGTCTGTCCTATTTGGTTGATACTGAACTTCATCGTGCACCATCACATAATTCACTAAAATATGACGTGACTAATTGCATTTCCAAGTTACATACTATGTCGATCTTTGGTCATATGTAAACTGGTTGATAAATTGTATCTTCATGATTTCTAGCTAAAACCCATGTCTTTAAATGTACAGATTTTCAATATTTTGTTGTCTGGTATTTTTGTATTCACATTTTGGTATGAATTGTATAGGTGCTGTAGTAAGTGAGAGCGCAAGTCGAATGGCTCTTTGCTTATTGCAACCAGTGGAGGGTTAAACCAACAAAGAAAGAGGGTAAGTGAAGCTTTTCCTTATCATTTGACTAAGTGTGTAGACTATAAAAATACACTAGTCAGTGAAAATTCACTAGGAATGCCTGTTTTTGATGCAAATGTCTCTTGACATTCTTGTTGTTGTAACCCTGTGTATGTATAGTGGTTTTTGTTGTTCTGCATACTTGATTGGATGGCTAAAAATGGATAGATTCATTAGACAAAATAAAAGTTGTTAGAAAATCTTAAAAACCGACTTCCCTGTCTTTATATATATCTCCATATTACTTTGTGAACTATAGCAATATCGTGCTTGTAACGTAGTTAGGTTTATAATGGGAATCACCTCTCTTTTTTTTCGATATATTAGTGTTCTTACCTTTTTCTTTTTTTTTTCTTGATAATACTCAAAATTTTAATTAGAACTCAAAGTTATTACAAAACTTACAAGATTTACCCTGGCATCAGGGAAAGCAAGAAAGAAAACAAAAAGAGCAGAAAATGAAAGAGCCTAGCTAAATCTGTAGTATGGAACATCTGGTAATTCCTGTTTTGTTATAAAACTAGGACAGTTACTATAATTTCATCTTTTTCCTTTAGCCAAAGCAGAACCTTTTTTTGCCAATAAATCTGCTGAAGTGTTCATCTCTCTGAAACTATGTATGAAGTACCAGGCTTGCAGAGAAGATTTGATCCTATTCCATCTAGTAATGACCCACCAGGGAATTTTTCCAGATTGAAAAGAAGAGATTACTACTTGGGAGTCTGACCTGAAACATACTTTAAGAAATTGTTGAGTCACTGCCAATTCTCCTGCACAGATGATTGCAAAGATTTCTGCCAGAAAATTGTTAGCAGTTCCCAAACCTCCTGAAACAGCAAATTAAGGAGAAAGAAACATTATGTTTTTTTACCTTGTAGGTAAGGAAAACAGAGAAAAAAGCATTACGTTTGGGGGTCTCACACTAACATATTAAGAAAAAATGCATCCACTATGCTCAAACAATGCATTCCTTGTGCTTAATTGATAGTTTCACCATTGTTTTGATTGAGTGCTTTGTGAAGTCTATAGACGTTACCAAATGATACAAAAGACTTTATTATGGTTTGTGATCTTTATAATCTAAATGGATAAACCCCTTTTTTTGAATTGTAATACGATCTTTTGGTGGGCGTCTCTTGTATAGCTTTTTTGCTTTTATCCCTGTGTGACTATATGTACTGGAGTGGCTAAAATAGAACTTGGGAGATTGATGAATAATGTCTGCTAAAATAATTTCTTTTGTTTTTTGTGTTTTATAGATGGCCATTTCTTATACTTCTTTTGGTTTACGGCTTATGAATAGTTATTCCACTATTGCATTTAGTTTGTGCAGGCTTAGTATGAGCAAACATGGTTGAGATTACAGAAGAGATGTCAGAGAGACCTCCCTCTTAAGCTGCATCTGAATCCGTGCAACGAAGGGCTAGTACTGTTGCATCTCCGCCACCTCCACCTCCACCATCTTCTCAACCTGGGATCAGCGGAAGTAAGAAGCGGAAGAGAGCATCTTGGGTATGGAAACATTTTGTGACGAGTTTTGATGCAGATGGTAATGAATGGGCGAAGTGCAACTATTGTGAAGCTGGTAGTGGTGGGTATAGGGTTGGTGGTAAGGATTACGGGACTACAAATTTAAACTATCATTTGACTAAGTGTAACAAGTATAAAGATACCCTAGAATCTGGGTCGTCGAGTCAACACTCTCTTGATTTTCATCCTATCATGGAAGATGAGCAGCAAATAGTTGGGGTTACATTCTGTCAAGAAGCTTGTAGAAGAGCCTTGATAAAGTTTATTGTCACGGATGAACAGTCCTTCCGAATGGTTGAAGGAGAAGGGTTTAAGGAATTTTGTAGGTATCTAGAGCCAAGGTTCAAACTTCCATCTCGGATGACAGTATATCGTGATATCTGAAAATTATTTGTGAGTGAAAAGGCCAATCTGGAGAATTATTTCAAGATGAACAAGGTAAGGGTTTGTCTAACAACCGATACATGGACGTCCATTCAAAACTACAATTATATGGTAGTTACGGCTCACTTTATTGATGATCATTGGAAGTTACACAAAAGAATCATTTGTTTTTGTTTAATCACTAGTCATGGTGGGGAACAAATTGGAATAGCATTAGAGAAGTGTTTGATAGAGTGGGGGCTTGAGAGGGTTTTTAGTACTGGAAAGCGAATACTTGGTCATTTTCGAAGTTCTTTAAGGCCCAGGACAGTAGAGGCCTTGATTTTATTACAAAACTAGTTGCGTACCCCAATTGACATGGATCCTTCTACTTTTGGAGCTGAGACGGACGAGGATGACGCTGTCGAGTCAGGTATAAAACTTGTTGTTGTTGAATTTATCTTTATGTTGTATTTTACAGAAACAGATTCAATGATTGTAGATTAGGTTAAGTGGATCAAATTTGTAGTCCTGTTTGCTTGATTTTGGTGGGCAATTTGAGTTTGAGTGATTTTGCTGCCAATGGTTATTGAGATTTGACTGAATTTTGATGTGTTGCAGATCTATTTGGTGATCTAAGTGGTTATTCCATCATCGTAGATGACGATTAAAGAATAAACATGAAGAATAAGGTATGTGTTAGTATAGTAATGTTCTGGATCAGCTGCAGATCAATGACTTGGTATTTACTTGTTATATTTTGTCACATTCATATTCCAAGTGCCATGATTCTGTGCCACTGAGTGTTATTATTACCTTCCCAGTTATGATTGCCATTTAAAACTGTCCTCTATCATATTTTGTGCTGATGAAACCTTGAGATGTAGTTTTGCTGAGACATTACCTGTTGACATTTTTTAGGTAAGCATCATGATTAAATTTAAGAGATAAGAGAAAAAGTAGATTAGACAGAACACTAAAACAGTCAAGCTCAGATGCCCGAAGGCATGAGAAAACCATCTAGTAGAGTGGTTTAGTCCATAATGTTAATCTTGAGATTGAATCACACAGAAGTGCTATTTTTATGTGGGAATTCCGTTATCAATGTGCATGAAAATTTTGCCACTCATTCGGTATTCCAAATTTTCATTTTTAAGGTGTTATGACTTTTAAAATCGAATTACACAACCAAAACTAAAGCACTGCATGATGGCCTACCTGCTGTTGATGTTGCATACTTGAAGAATTAGTTTGTTGTCCAATCCACTTCTGTCGTTGCTGTTGCTGCAGTTCCATTGTACTGTTTGGCTGCCCAAAAGGCTGATTATGTTGAAAGTTCCTGTCATCTGTTTGTTTCCCAATTAGTTGTTGTTTTTGCTGAGATGAGAGCATGATTGGTTGAGCCATTGAAGTTTGTTGTTCGTGTAAAGAACGTTGCTATTGTTGTTTCCATTGAACTGACTATGAATGTTGTTAAAGAGCAGAAGATTGTTGGTTTTGTACGACCCCAGTTTGTGTAGCTGATTGTACCATTGGAGATTGTGTTTGCTGTTGACTTGATGACGTCTGAATTGGCTGCATTAGATTATGTTGCTGCTGTTGTGGATCGTGTAGGTGCATTGAATGAGTTTGAATATTTCCTCTATGTTTCGTCATACCCGGATGTTGAAACTGCTGCTGAAATACAAACTGATTTTGATTTTGGGACTGCTGATGTTGTTGGGAAACAACCTGTTGCAAATGTTGCCTTTCATGAACCTGTCTCTGTGAATTTGAAAATGTATTTTGTGTTTGTGACATTCCTCTATCATGTTTGTACAAAACATTGAGTGGGGTTGCAAATGTTACCAGTCCAGAACATAAAAAGAAGAAAAAAACAACAAAAAAAAACGATTATACCCGCCACCCTATCCTACCCGACCCGCCAATTGATGGATCGGATAGGATCTTACCCGTTTACTGGCGGGTAGGGTGGAGGGTAAAAATTTTTTACCGGCCATTCTACCCACCCTACCCGTTGTGCAGCCCTAGTCCCATGTCAGGCGTGAGTAATAGTTGTGCCCCATGCTCACGTCCACTTATACACCCAATTAACTTCATGCATTGTTATATCGTCCGCCTGACCAAATTTTAGTCTTTCCCCGTTGCGCTTCATCTCCACTAAAGCCAAATTCTTTTAGTCTAGCCAAATTCTCCACTAAAGCCAAATTCTTC
This sequence comes from Papaver atlanticum, assembly GCA_023531105.1. Lineage (NCBI taxonomy): Eukaryota > Viridiplantae > Streptophyta > Magnoliopsida > Ranunculales > Papaveraceae > Papaver > Papaver atlanticum. Next base: position 102,952 of record JAJJMB010008202.1, on the reverse strand, counting down.
ATCCCACATGTTTACGTGACTATCAGGAATGATACAGAGAAGACATGGATTTATTGATGCTGGTGATTTTCACGGGACAACATGGGACACTGTGTTGATCTTGGTTGATGGAGCTCGAGGCAATGGTGACTACAAGTTGAATGGGTTTTGTAGTAAACAGTAAGTGAAGATAATGATTGAGTTGTTGATGCCATTGAACAGAAGGTAGTGATGGATATATATATATATATATATATATATATGAAGAGTTGTAGTTCGGGTTTGAAGTGCGGTAGTGGTAGATAGCTTGCTCGTTTAGGTAAGTTATGAAGACAGAGTCTGGCTGTTGCTATCGGAACTCAGTTGGCAGTGAAGAATATTAATGGTGCTAAGCTGTGTTTGTCGATTAAGAAGAGTTCAGAGATGGATGTCTCTATTTGCGGTGATGGGTTACTTCCATTGGGAGCAGGATAATGAAGAATGGATATTTTGATTGATGCCGCTGGCATTAACGGGTTGTCGGAGTTGATAACAGACACGGGACATGTTTGAATGATGACTGGTAATGAGCAAACTGCTGTCATTGATCGGTGATAACAAGTCCGGCTGTATTAGGAATCAAAGATGGGAATAGCATGGGACAGCTAAGATGGGTCTGTTTAGCCGAGAAAACATTAGACGAAGGAGATGGCTTGAGGTTGCATTGGTGATACCATTTTCCGATGAAGATACGAACTTTAAAAAGAGAGCTAGACAAGAACAGGGAAGCACAGTTTCCTGTTAACCGGAAAAGCGAGAAAGAATGAGCTGATATGGACTGAGAGCTCGAATTTAGGTTGTCTCAAGCTCGAGAATTCAGATGAAAAGGGGACAAGTTTGAGTTTGTTTTTAAAACAGACACGAGGGCTTAGTAACGTGACCGACTTGGACATCTTATCAAATAAGGATTTGGCGTGTGCAAAAGACTTGCTTCTCAGCCTATATAAGGGTTCAGTTCCGAGAACAAAAAAGACATTTTTTTGAGAGAAAAATAAAAATAGAAGAAAAGTTTTATTCCATATTTTAGGGTTTACCCCTTTAGGGTGAAACCAAGCTATTTTCTTCTTCTTATACATAATTTTTATGGGTTTTAGTAAATCCATGTGTAACTAATTCCATTGATTAAGGATGAATTCAATGTTCTAAGTGTGAATCTTTGTTAGTTATACAAGTTCGGAGTTTTTATCATCATCGTTTCTCTTTACTATATCCAGGGTTTATGAAGTTAGGGGATAAATAATAGTCTCTTGACTCTCTACACAAGTAGAAATCGCGAGACTTTGCGGAGGGATTCTTTCGAGCAATTGAAAGTGAAGGAAACATCTGCAAGTAGACCTTGATCTACGAATTTAACTACTGGGATCAACCTAAATTCACAAAGCTTAACACTGATCTAGTTGTTATTCCACGGTTGGTGATGAATGATTCTGATGAAAGATAGATAAGTATACTAATTTTGTTAACGCTTGGTAACGGCGAAGGATTCCTTGATCATCTCTTTTCTTTCTTATTGTCTTTTTATTTACTTTAACCCATAATCCAACCCCCCCTTTGTCTTTTAATTTATTTTGCTGATTCAAAAATTTTATCAATTATACAGCTCTCTGTAGGAACGATCCTTACTACCGCAATATTACTAGTTAATTAGTGGGAAAAATATTAATTGACTTGTTGTGGTTACGACACCCAAAAAATAAAATACAAAACAAAGTGACAATAAAACAAACCATGGCCATGGGAAAAGTACTTTACCGCTTAATTCTTCACAACTTGTATTGTCTCGATGTCATAAACTTCAATAACTCTCATCTTTTGATTTTCTTTGCTCTTGTAAATAAGTCTTCAACTTGTATATATAATTCCGCTCCTTGTCTTTTTGCTTTACTTGAAAATAAAATTCTCTCTTTTCTTGTCCCGTTGCTTGTAAACCTTGAACGTCTTCAAGTTTCCTTCAAACTTGTGCTACTTCACTTGTTGATGATGATGGTGTTTCTATGGACCTGTTGTTGTCGAGAGAATGGTGCTAACTACAAATCGAACAACAAGAAGGAGGCTTTCATTTATAGACGTCACCCTCATGATTGACAAAATTAGCACTCAATAGATCAAAAATACTACTGAAATTGGTGCGAAATGGGGTAGCTCACCATTCTACCTGGAATTAACGTACGGTGACATACACTCTAAAAAGATTTTCCATAATTATAACAGGCAAGCATTTTTCAATTAACGAAGCCCATTAATAATCCATGTCTTCTGGAATCACAATATCAAGCTTTTGTTTGAAGCGTTACTGTACCGTTAATAAGTTTGTGTGTTGGTATCTTAATAACTGCTTGTAATGCAGACCTTTGAGCCTCCCATGACTCAAATCGTTGACCATCTCTCCACTGAAGTATTGTACTGAAACACATGCGAAAAAGTTGACAGCCATTACTAACTTAAATAAGATAGTTAAAACTGAATTGTGATCAAGCAGATAGTTAAAACAACCAAGAATGCTGACTAAGAGAAACAGCAGTATATACATTGTAGCAAGTTTCCCATCCACGACACTTTTGGGTCACAAACTTGCGATCAACAAGCAACACCATCAAAGTACATTGTACATAAGACAAAATAGGATATATATTGTACTATATATATACATGATATGAAAGAGAAATTACAGACATTGAAGTCAAAGTGAAGGGGATGAATATGCATCCTTATTAAAAGATGCATACATATGACGCGGTCAAACCATTACTTCAAAATGGCAGCATGTCCTTGACGAACAAACCTTACATTTTCATAGTAATTTAGGGCGCAGTCAAGATTACCTAAACGAAGCATTACTTGGAATATGGGCTCTGATGTAGGTCCCTCTCTAAAGCTCAAACTTATAACCATCTGGATCTTCAATAAACGCAATTACAACACTACCACCTTTGACAGGACCAGCTTTTCCCATCACTTCAGCAAACCTAAGTGCTTCTTTCGTAAGTGCTAACTAAATTTTAGAATAACGGAAGTTTCAAGGTAAATAAATAAGAAACCTTTGCAGCATATGCCGTAGCTAATGTGCAAATAACTGAAAAAAAATGTCATTTATGCAAGATAAACTTAAATTCTCAACTGTTGTACCGAAATGACCAAAACCATTTCCGATATCATACTTTCCGACCCCATAATCTAGAAAATAGTATAAAAACAATCAGGACAGCAAGACACCGTTGACATTCTAAAACTATAAAAATGTAAGTCACTTGGTTCTAGCATTTGTAGAGTTTGGAAATAATGTTGAGGTAAGCTAATGGATTAGACTACTTACTATAAGTGAGCTCAACCATAAGTGTGAATCTTCGGGACCATAACCATTTGTATATGAATTTCTTTATCTATAAAGTTCATGGATTTGGTTTCGTCAATAGACGTTTTTGAGTCAATATCTTTATGTTCTACATATCAGAATGAGGATCCAAGTTACTTCATTTCAAAAACACTAAGAACATAGACCAAACACAAGGGATGACAAAAGAAAAATAAGTAATGTATCAACTACCGTTAAGATTAACCTGAATGTTTATAAGCTTGTTTTTGTTATTAATTCATAGATATATATGACACAAGTATTTCCTCTTCTACCATTTGCTTCATCTTCAGAACCTTTCCTTCCAACTTCACAAAAGTAGGGAATCAAAAATAAGAAACAATATTCAATGGTTACATGACTACAATTAGGTCCAAATTCTTAAGGATACGAATATTGAAAGCGCTCTTTAGAGATATGCAGTAAATCAAAGACATCTTATATTTATTAAGACAGAAATATCAGAACGGTAATCATGTAAAAACATAAAAATAACATCTAAACATAACATAAGAAGCAAAAAAGTTTGCATATTGAGAGTAGATCAGTTAATAAGTAAAACTAAACCTAACATATAATTGAACCTAAGTAACCAGATGTTTACCTTTACCATCTATCTTTTTATTGCAGTTTTTGCTGCTTGCCTACACTAGCATAAATTCACTGAATTTTCTCAAACAGACCACTCCTAGTGTCATCTTCTCAAATTCAACTGAATTTTTGGTCCAAGATGCACCTGCACGAAACCAAAATGGTTACAAAGTACGTTCCTTTTAAAATTAAAGACATAGTTAAAAATGAAATAAACATCCCACATACTTCCTTAGCATCCTCTCCACAATAGCGTTCAATCTTGGATCCACCTTCTCTGCTTCTTGGTTGGACTCTGCATTTTTGGTTTTATAATACAGAACTAGTCATAAAAACCCAAGGTGACCAAACTTGTGGTATAAAAACCCCGGTCAAATGTTGGGATCCATTAAAACTCCATATTAAACAAAATTGATACAAAAACCCAAAAATTTTAAAAATTGATACAAAAACCCCAAATTTCAAAATTGGTTTCATCAAATTCTTTGGGGTTTTTGTGTTACTTTTGTTTTTTGGGTTTTTTGTGTTACTTTTGTTTTGATGGGTTTTTGTGTGGATGGATAGTGACACCTTTGGGGTTATAACTCGCAGACCGTTTATAAAAACATATTTATCTACAGCTTTAGTTGGATTACAATCACCAACACCCCAGTTAGTACCAACCACAACAATTGGCTCATCAAAAAACTGATGATACATCATTTACAAATGGTAATAAACTTGCGGAACCACAAAACAGAAAAATAAAATAATGTAAAACAGATCTTTAAACCACTAAAAGCAGATAAAAATGCTTACTATAAATGAAACCTTAATTGAAATTACAGTTCACAAAACCAGTTCAAAAGGATCGAAACTACAGAAAATTGGAAATCCTAATTGAAAATTTTGGGATAAATCGATATAAATAATAGAGAACAGAGAGTTACCCCATATCACACAGATCCTGATCATTTTCAACCAATGATGATGTTTGGAGAAGAGTCTATTTTTTGGGTTTTCGGTGTTCTTCATCACTTCCAATAATAACATGAATCAGAAACAAAATCTAAATCTAAAAAGGACGAAAAGAAGAAATCGAGACATAAGGAGTGAGAGACTGAGATGAAAAAGAATAGAAGGGATAGAGAAATTGCAAATATAGGAAGAAAGACAAAAGAGAGTCGAGGAAGATATAGGAAGAAAGACAAAAGAGAGTCGAGGAAGAAAGGGTTTTGGTCTGAGTTTTTTTTTTTCTTTTCTTTTTTTTGTTCAAGTATTTTGCTGCGAGAGAAAGGAAGAAGAAGAAAGAGGGAGAATAAAATCTTATCTCTTCGATATAAGTATAATAAAAATCCCGATCGTCTAAAGTCAAGGGGTCAATGAGTCAAAGGGGCAGAAGTATATCAATACACTTACAGGATATCAAAAATATGGGCGTAGAAAGAGTTCCAAAGTGTTACCTGGAAGAATGTGAATCACATGCTTATGATCTTCGCAGTTGCTAATTGAAACAAAACATAGGCAGTTGCAAGTTTCGCAACAGAAATTAGCTGTTGCTAAACCCAGAATTTGGTGTAGTGTAGTCATGAGTAGTAATGTCACATTTGAGGTTAAGGAAACCAAGTAATTGTGTCCTAAATATAGCACTTAAGAGGTTTGTCTCTTCGAGTTAAGTTAGGAAACCCTATACTATCAGGAAAAGTAATACTTGCTAAGGAATGTGTCCACTCCTATTGATATGTATAAATAGCCGTAGAGAGAACTGGAGAAAGTACACCAGAACTAAAAGAGTTCTCTTATTCTCTTTTGGGTATCAACTTCTGTTGTTGATACCAAATTTTGGGATCAACTTCGGTTGTTGACATTATATAATTTTTTCCTTTCTTATTTTCTGATTTTTGTTTTTGGGATCAACTTCGGTTGTTGACACCACTGGCGGCGGTGGTGGACTGGCGGCAGCGGTGGAAAATTGGTGGTGGACTGGCAGTGGTGGTTGTGGTGGTGTTCCGGTGGTGGAGTTGTAGTGGAGTACTAGTGGTGGTGGCAGTAGGTAGGTGGTTGTGGTGGCGGGCGGTGGTGGACTGGCAGTGGTAGTGGCGGTGGTGTTCCGTGGTGGAGTGGTAGTGGGGTACTAGTGGTGGTGGCGGCGGTGAAGTGGTAGATAAATTTTTTTGTTGTATTTTGAAATAAATAAATATATTATATGAGTGAGGGTATTAAGGTAATCTATTTTTTAATGGATAAGGTTTCTAAATGATATGGGTATATTTATTGTTGTATAAGGGTATATTTGTTGGGTGTCAAAACTAAGATTATTTAATTAATAGAGAAATCAATTGCCCAAATATTTTTAAAACATGGTTGTAATGGACGAGTAAAAATTAGTATGGGTGAAATGGACACCAAAAAAATAGCAATAATGAATCTAGATTCATCCTGGCTTAAACTTAAAAAATAGCGAGGGTGAAACTGGATGCATCCTGATGTAAATTAAAAATAAGAAAAAATATTTGAAAATGGGTAGGATGAAACTGTATACATCCTGGCTATTTTTACATTCTCGTCCATTTAAACAGTATCAAATTTTATATGTCTTTTTCACTTAGGAATTATCGTTATTGGTTTACTTGACAAATTTCGTGTAATTAATATACCATTATCTTTACTTGGTCATGCCTAGTTGGTTCGGTACCTTTTGTGATTAATTGGGGTCTAGGGCGGGATCGGCCCCAGTGGAGGCAACTAACCCACTTGGGCAGTTAGGCGCCGCTATTACCATTAGTTGCCTAGTCATGTTCAGTTCCTCTTGTAAGCTACCGCAGGCCCGGACTAATCCGGCCCAACACACAACAGTTTCAACCTCACATTAGTAAGGCCGGCCTAAGAGGCATCAAATCAAATATTCTAACTTCAAAAAGAATTCTCTGTTACTAGATCTCACTCCAATTTCATTTGGCTGAATCGACGCCAGTTTAAGTAAGTAATCAAAACCCTAACTTACCATTTCCAATTCCATTTTTTGTGCTTATTATCAATTGAGAGAAAATAATACCTTAATCTCAAACTGAGTTTTTGATATTGGTTTGTCTCATTTGCCTTTAAGGTGTTTGTCGAAATGGCTAGGAGAATATTGAATGAAGCAATGAGTAAAATTGTGAATGGGCAGAGGAGAAATGGAGTTACAGCCAGTTTGCAACCTGTATCTGGTCTAATGTCATCATTTTTCAACGGAGGTAACTCAGTCGCAACCTTATTATCTCCATTGACATTGTATAACTGGTTGGTTATACTTCTTGTCAAGTTGCTGTTTAGTTAAGTTATAAGTATCTGTGAAATGCATTCAATTCAAGACTTTCAGATAGAAAAAGAGACGTTTATTGCAAAATCATTTGTTATGTGATACAACTAAAGGACCTGCCCTGTAACTAAACTTCAGAACCTATGCAAAAACTACGAAGTAGGTAGGTGATTTCACATGGGGAATCACCTGTATTTTAAATCCAGTGAGGATTAATCAAATTCTAGTCTGATTTATGAGTGAAATGAATGGACACCGTCTACACCATAATGTACTGGTGTATCTCTTAAGGTTGAAATCCTAAACATCGTTTTTGCGTTAGGTTACTGTGCTGTATTTTGATTCGACGGTGATTGTGTAGGCACAAAACCTGTTGCTACTAGATTTTCATCTCAATGAAGGTTATTTCCTGCTGTTACTAGCCCATAGTTCAAACTGGGCGGTTTTTGTCTACAACATGAGCTACATGCCTACCTAATCCTGCCTATTTGTACGTGTTAGATGCATCGTTTATTTTTCTTGTGAACTTCTTTGTGTTTGGATACTTCGACTTGAGAAGTTTAAAATCAATACATATCTGTGGTTGTTCACTGCAGGAAGATCTTTTGTTTCTACTCCAATTGACGTTTTGGATCAGAAGGAAGCCATAGAACCAGGATTGTTGGCAGGGAAAGATGGACATTCAGGGTTGCCCAATAAAAAGAAATCGGGCTCGTCGTCCAAGTGCTCGGAAATTCTTAGCTATATGGGAGGTTTGAATGGTGACCAAAACCAATTGATCAAGAAGTTGGTTAACTTTAGGATGAAAGAAGGTCAAAGAACAAAATCTCGTGCTGTGCTTTATCAAACTTTCCGTCGCCTAGCTCGAACGGAACGCGATGCAATCAAACTGCTGGTTGACGCCGTAGAGAATGTTAAGCCCATATGTGAAGTCAAAAAAGTCGGGGTAGCAGGTAGTCTTTATGATGTCCCAGGAATTGTATCTAGGGATCGTCAGCAAACTTTAGCCATTCGCTGGATTCTTGGAGAAGCAGGTTCCAAGAAAGGAAGCAAGAAGGCAAGCACCGAGGAATCTCTCTCTGCTGAGATACTGAATGCTTACCGAAAGAGGGGAGGTGCGCGTAAGAAAAGGGAAACTCTTCATGGTCTTGCTTCAAGCCACCGAGGTTTCGCACATTTCAGATGGTGGTAAAATGTTATATTCCCCAGTTTTTTGTTGGTCATTTTTGTGAGTTTTGTTCTTCAACTTTCGTCAGTGCTTAGATTATTTTTTCATTGATGCGAGAATGATCTCTGTGAGTTCAACAATATAACTGCAGCACCTGATCTTTTGAACTCTGTGCTTTCCTTTTCCCATTTGAAGTAAAATGGGTTTTACATTTATATTGGTTTTGTATAACTCCTAATATTCAACTGCAGTTCTTGTAGTTCTGTTTCTCAAGCATTTTCTTCAAGATTTTCCTGTTTTTAGCTTTGAAGTGCATGAAATCTGAAAAACTGGTGCTTCTATTCATCCCCAGAGGATTGTGTCTTAGAACTTACATGTTTGTTCAACAGACTGAAAATATCAAATAAAGCCCATTAACGGTTAGTTCGGTTTTGACATTCAAAACCTGCTTTGTAATTGAATGATGTTTTGGGGACTACCCAAAAAAGGTGGGGGACTACTTTGTTATATGAATGTCCACCCTATACTTATAAGGGGTGTCCTAAAGTGTGGAAATGACTAACCTACCCTTAACCTAATTTAATTTAAAACCAACCTAATAACCACCTATATATATATAACCACCACCTCCTCCCACCACCGCCGCCCACCACCACCGCCCATCACCTACCACCTCCAACTACCACCACCACCTCCATGTATATAGCTTAATTTAAATCATTAACGAAGATATTCTCACAAACCCATTACTTGTCATTCGTTTTTGGTTGAAGAAATGAGAAGTAATCATCAAAATGAGTTGAAAATGAAAGTTGCATAGAGAAGTTCGGCTAGGAATTATGTGAAACAGTTTGTCGAACTAGCCGAACTCAGCTTTAATGGAGTTTTTTCTTTCAGAAAAAAGTTCGGTTACCTCGCAAAAAAAAAATCCCAGTCGAACTTTTAGTTCGGTTACTTCGCAACTTTTTTTCATTTTTTTCCTAGCCGAATTTTTAGTTCGGTTTTGTCGCAATTTTTTTCTACTAACCGAACTTTTTTCTGAAAACCTATATATTGAGTTCGGTTACGTCGATAAAAAAATTCCCAGCCGAACTTTTAGTTCGGTTACGTCGCAACTTTCTTTTTCCTAGCCGAACTTTTCTCTGAAAGAAAAAACTCCATTAAAGCTGAGTTCGGCTACCTGTGTCTTCAGAACCATTAGCCGAACTACACTTGCAGATGAGTTCGGCTACCTGCTCTTCAGATGTCGTAGCCGAACTTCATTTCAATGGTTGAAATCAGTTTATAAATTTCTCATTTTTTCGAAAGTTTTTGTCAATTCAAGCAACATTAACTAAATTTGAAGTATACCTAAGTACCAAAAACTCTCATTTCGAAATCAACCATCTTAAAAAGAAAAAAAACCCTTCTTATCAAAAATTATTCTTGTAAAAACACTCCGCTAATTAATCTAACCTCACTAATCAATCATTACACTAACACTAATTAATCATTACACTAACTAATTTAATCACCAAGGGCAAGTTTGGTATTAGAAAAAAACTAAGTTAAGGGGTGGCTCAAATTTACTTCAAATATCCATCCCAAGTAGTCCCCCACCTTTTCTGAGTAGTCCCCAAAACATCATTCTTGTAATTTGTATCCAAATTGAGTTTTTCCTATTTTATTTTTATTTTTTACCTTGGCTGGGACAGAGTAAGTATATGACCAAATTTACTGTGATATAATGGATGATACCACTGATGTAAGTTCGAAAATCGTCGGCACCAACTTCGTTATTGATATTGAAAAGAAAACATAGGACAACTCCTTCGCAAACCCATATTCTTGCTAATTTCTTTGGCCAAATATTACTCTAATCCCCCACCCCACCACACACGCACACAAAAAACTGCTCTTTAAGATTACCCTAGAATCTTCCCTACTCAAAAATATGTGGAGTTGAACAAACTATTATTAATAGAGTGGAAGGAAATTTCCTCGCTTTTGTGTTTTAGTTTGGAAATTAACAGACAGAATCCATATGGTTCGCACAAAATATCAAAAAAATTGTTTATAGATTAGTTGAGATGTCGTCAAGACTATTAAGGAATAGTTGATATAATAGTAAGGGTTAGGCCCCCCCTGAAAATTAAAGTCCACAATACCAACTAATCTCTGTCTTCTCAAATCTCTCCCTATTCATCATGACTAGACCCTACATCCCTACCACAATACACTGTTCAGTATTTACAAAATAATAGTGAGTGTACTTATTGTACATATGCATGTACCAATCAATAATGCCGATTTCATTGACCAAAATTTTGTGCACACGACGGTGCAGTCTTAGATAAGAGTAGTTCTACATTCACCGAAGTAAAAACCAGGATTTGTTTCGTAATTTTTTTCTTCAGAAGATGTAGTTTGATCTAAACTGTGAATGTCATAAATCTCTAAGATTTAGACATATAAATCAAATCAGTACTAATTAGTGTTTATTGGGATTTCGCAACATTAGGTTGTTTGGTAGGACTCGGAATTTACTGATCTTATTATCCTGCATGTTTAAAACTTCTACGTCTGTATCTTTTAATTTCCAAATCGGTTTCTTGTTCTATGGTCTATGTGCATTATTCATAACAACTATATAGGTAGACTTATCTCTAGTGTTTTTACAGTGAACTAAACAAGTTGATTGTTGAATGAGACTAATCGAAGGATCTTGATCAATTAATTATCACACAGATATAGTTACCAACAAGACATACTTTTCTTTGTTTTTTTGTTGTAATGGCCCTTTCAATTCTTGATGATTTTCATTTACTATAACGTACACACCCGCACGTATACAATGACCGGCAACCTAATTTTGTGATCATCATCTGTTCTATCTCTATCTCTATCTTACATGTTTTTTTTCCTGTCTCATTTGTATGAACCACAAACTAACACATCCCTCCTTCTCTTTCACTCTTAGCTACACAGGGATGGATCATGATGGATAATGATCATTCATTCATGCACATTTGACCATTCAAAAGTTAGCTTTTAAGTAGCGTCATTTCGATCTGCTGGTCGGCTCATGCATATGACAATGGTGGAGACAGTAACGTGCACGTCTACACTGAAAACTACGCAAAGGGATGTCTGCGTCTGTTGTGTTGATAGAGTAATAGAGAATGTGCATCCTGATTTTAACTACCGCTCGATCTTTCAAGGTTTTACCACTATACTACAATTGACATTGGCTCGTTTGTTAATTAGATGAAATCAGTTTTGGCCTAACGCTTGTACGGATAAAATTACACTGTTGGAAATTTATTGTGCAGTAGTACTTGTTGTTGGTGGTCACGGTTCTCCCCACCATTAACTGTTTGTCATCTTACTCCGACCAAGAGTATAGTTAGTTTCCATTTGGATATTGTGGAAAGATATGCACTATACATGGTATACGGACAACACAAAAGTTAATATAAGAGTTCCTCTCTTATCCATTTACAACCTTGACTCTACTACATATCCATGACTGTGATTCTCACATTCAAGAGTGTTCATATTTTTTAACTCTAGTTTCATTGTGAAAAATTCTGTGGAAAATCAGCTACTAAAAACTGGGAGTTCAAAATTTCGCTCAATTTGATTAAGAACACTTGTTCAAAAATGGTTTATCAAATTTTTCACGAGGGTTTTCCTGACAGGTGTAGCAGCGATGAAATTTACTCAGAGTATTCACGAGGAGTACTCTTTCTTTTCTTTTATTTTGATACTAGGATAAACAAAAGACACTTACAAGTACTATTTACCTCATAAATGAACCAGTCCTGGGCAAGTGGTATCAATCGACTCCGCTCTCAAAAAAAAAAAAATGAATCCTTAACTTAGTTTTCATACCAAGTCTTAAATTAATCATTGTTACATTAACCACTATAGTTGTTGTTTGTTCACTTTTTGACACCCAAAAGAATGGTAGGTACACCTTGGGATCTATCAAACAAACAAACAGTCTACCAACTCCTTAAACAATGGTTTATCAATTCACATGCGTTTTGATCTTTTACATATCCGTTGAGGTAAATAAATGACAGGACTTTGAGCATTGATCAGATCAAGATCACCTGAAAGAATGAGACCCTGCTCAGCAACTTTCTCTTGAGTCAAAGCAGTGTGCTCGAGGATATACATATTTATGTTCACCTTTTTTCTTCATCTGAAAAAAGGTGAATGTTGGTGGATGATTTCTCTCTTTATAATCAGATCAATACCCAGATAAACAAGATACGACCCGAATCTTTCTTTGTAGAACCAAAAAAAGCAAATTTTGAATTGCTTTTTCGAAAAGCCAAAATAATGAATCTCAATCTCAAAATAAAGGGAGATTTTTTTTCGATGAGTTTTAACTAAGTACGAAATTTTATCAGATTGGAGGAATTATTATTGATGGATTTAATGAGAATCATTAAGATTGAATTTTTTTTATTTCGATTTTAGGAAATTAACTATCATCGGATAATACATAAAATTACAGTTACCGGTGGTGGTTTGAATTATTACGTTCTCGATAACTAGAAAACTTGCTTTTACCACTTGATAAGAAGATTGTTTCCTCCAGTTTGTTTCCTTTTCAGCTTTAGAGCTCATGCGGGCATAATTTCTCTACTACTCTTATAAACTTGTCCATGCTTTAAGCATTGCATTTATGTGCGACAGTGCAAAAATAAAATGCACCACTTGATTCTTACTTGGTTGCGGGTGAGATGTGGTACGTTTATGACCATGAATTCTCCAAGATATTTCACGTTCTGATCAATAATTTTCTACTTAAAAGCAATTAGAATATCCACGCAGGAGCGTCAGAAAAATCACACCTTGTCAAGCTTCATGACTAATATATGATATATTATCGTTGGATGTTGTATGTTTAGAACTTTGGTAATGTTTTTGGAAATCTTTACTAAACTAATAATGATAGATTGACCGAGATTTTCCCATCGAGAAATCTCCCGACTGAAACAGACCCAAACCCACCTCTTATTTTCCTCCGAGTGGAGCCGTCTGTGTTGGGATATTTCTCGAGATATAATCCTGGTGCGTCGTCTAGCTAGCATCTCCCTTACTAAACTATTATCGCGTCAAACAAAGTGTAAAAGTATGAATAATCTTGCATTAGCTCTAATCTCAATTATACTACCGTTAAAACAACAAATGATGTGCGCCAAACTCTAATCACTCCATTAAAATTACAACTTTTGAAGTTCAAATTGCTTCTGAAAAAACTAACTTTAACTTTTCCAACTTAGAAAAATGGATTAAATCATATCACCTTTAGACAAGATTTGAAATGTTGTAAACATTTTTGGGTTCATCAATAGAAAAGTAAAAAAATCGCACTCCTTTTTTTCTTTTGTCAAATTTTTACTGAAATGTTTCAGTTTCTACTTTTCTTTTTCTTGTATTTTTATAGCAAAACTGAACTTCCCATCTCAAAGTTTTCGCCTTCTATGCATAAAAATGAGTCATTTTTGTACCTTAAAAACAGTAAAATTGTGTGTCAGTACCCATCAATGATTCTTTTATTGTCTTTAGTTTGAATGAATCTCATCTTTTTCACAATTGGGGTCACTCCTCAGACACCACACATAGCTAAAACCGAGTCATGCCAAATTGACCAAACAAAAAGCCCGAAACAAAAACGGTGGAACACTTTTCGTAGACATGGCTTCATTATTATCATGGATCGGTGGAGTCCACGTTCTCAAATCAGTTCTCCAAGTGTCTCGCACATTTCTACTGGATATAAATTGAATTCTTTTTGGAGGCGTGATTTGATCTAAGTCGTAAGTTTTATGGCTAAATAAATTTTAGGTTTTTTTATTCGGTGGTTGAAGTCTCTCCACATCTTCAAAAGTATCTGTCGGATTTTATTTAAGACTAGAACGTGGCCTGATCTAAACTGTAAATACGATGTAGCTGTAAATTCCCGGTTTTCAAACCAGTGGTGCAAATCTCTACCGCAATTCCACTAAATAACTCATTATTGAAAATGCACTGTCTAGAATAAAACAAATTACAAGAATAAAGAAATTGCCACTAAACTGCTCTGTTTTTCCTCTGTTTTGAGAGAAAGATGTTCTTAATTTATTGAATCCAATGGGACAATTATTGTACAATTTGAGATACTACCACTGCTGCTGCTATTACTAACTAATGAATGTCAGTAAGATCAAACCAAATTTGTTGAAATACTTTGACAATGATATCATGATATTCATTTGAATTTAATGAAAGATAACAAGCTAACAGTTCTTCTAAATCACCTGATTTCCTTAGATTATTCTCAACAATCATCTCCACCATTGACTCTCTAAAATCTCTGTGTGGATCAAACGAAGATTTGATCACTGCAAAACTATCCGAAACATTCGACGACACTACCGGAATCAAATTCGACGATGAGATCCATGCCGGCTTCTTAGTTCCGGTGGCGCTGGTGGTACGTTGCTTATTTGGCTTTGCTCCAAGGAATGTCATCGTCATGTCCTTGGAGTGGATTTTACGTGACAGAATTCTTGGAGAATTTGATCGAAGTTTAAGTCCCGGAGATCCCGCTGAGATAGATTTTCGACTAGATTTTTGTTCTTTTGAAGAAAGTGACCCATGAACATTTTTTCCCTCCACATCTTTACTACTTGTTGAGTTTCTTCTTCTGGGTGATTTCTGTTCTTTCTTCTTGTTTTGTATGAATTTTGTTGGCACCTTGGTTATAATCGGAGGAAGTTCGAGCTCCGTAATAGGATCGAACTCATCATCGAATTTCTCAGCTGAAGAAGATTTCTTACTATCAATGATGTCTATGATGATATCAGTAGTTGAAGCACTTACTCTGCAACTACAAGAAGTAGTACTACTTGACATAGACATAGACATAGACACAGAGTTAGCGTCAACTGTTATTGATTCAGCACATTCTTGATCATTGTCTAGTTCAGGAGAAGCAGCAGGTGTGGAATCAGACTTACTAGCAGAACTCCATGTGGATGATGATGATTGTCGAGTATCTCGACAATTGCAAGACGATGAAACCGATGACACCGACTTATTAACTGTTTTTCTTCGACTGTTCTTCGGCCTTGATCTTTTGGATGATTTTCTCGGTGGCTCTGCTGCTGCAATGTAATGAAGGTCGGATACTTTAGAGTTTTTTGGTGATGAATTCTGAATGGCCTTATGAATATCAAGTAGTACTTGATCATTGGCTTCAGGTTTGATGTGAATTTCTCTAGTGAAGTAATAAGAATGCCTAGGATGAGAAATTTTCTCTGTTGGATGATGATACGGTGGTGTTGAACTAGTTGGTGGTGGTGGTGGTGTTTGTATCAGATAATGGTGGTGGTGGTGAAGATTTTTTTGCTTGTTCTTAACTGGATGAGGATGACCATTTTTGAGCTTGTAAAACCATGCATTTGGCATCATATCTGATAATCTAAACTTGTAATTCCCCATTTCTTCTTCTTTATTTTTTCCTTGAGTTCACTCTGAGTGTTTTTGAATTTTCTAGTGCAAGAGTATGTTATTATAGAGGTGGTGGTGGAAAGAAAAGGGGTTTTGAGAGATGAGATTGTAGGGACCATGGAAGGCTCAAAAAAAGTCATATGACTAATAATATATTAAAAATGGGTCCATAATAAACAATCCAAAAATGTAGAAAACTAAATAGAAACCATAAATTGTGTGTGTAATTAATTTCTTAGACGTATTTCTGTTCATTGAAAGGTATGGCTAATCAAACACTAAATCATGAAGTAGACTTTCAGAATACTGCTATTATTCAATAGAGTGGTAAAATTGTTAGATATAACTGAACTCTCGAAATTTCGGTATAATTGAAAATCTGATCAACTCATCTGTTGGACACTAGAGCAAACTCTGAAAGTGTTCGTACAATCAAATGTCTGATCAACTCATCCATTGGACACCTACGGGTTTTCAATTTACGGGTTTTCGATAAGCCGGTTAAGAACAAGGTTTGAAAAACGGTCGTTTTTTCAAAGAAAACGGCAGTTAAAACGCTCACGCCTATGTAGCGTGCCCGTGAGGGTCACCGATACGTTTGTCTAAATAACACCGATAAATAGTAAAGAACGACGTTATTTAGACCCGTTATATCTGTTTTCACGCATGTGATAACCGTTTTTCTAAAATCGATTTTTACGTTTTTTTTGTTTAAAAAACATTTTAACATAAGTTTTTTAGATTGTTTTTTCCGTTTTCACACCCGTTATACCCGTCTTTTAGAAAAAAAGAATATAAAAATACTATTTTAATCAATTTTTTATTTCTAAAATAAAAGATTAAGAATTACAATTAAAACAATTAAAATAAATGAATAAACAAATAAAATAAAAAATGTAGTAATAACGTTATTTAGACCTGATATAACCGTTTCACGCATGTTAAAACCGTTAGATAGGAAATTCAGATTATAATTTATTTATTTATTCTATTTAACCGTTATCACACCCGTTATTTCATAAAAACATCAAATAAACACGTTATGACCCTATGGCCATGACCGGACCTGTGACCCGTTTTTAAAACCTTGGTTAAGAATAGTTTAATCAGGCAGGTGAAAATAACATCTTATATTTGAGGATTTTTCTAACACGAGAATGTCATAATTCAACAATTAGGTGTACGGTACAATACTTAATTGCGGTGATGATGGAAAAGGGGAGAATCATATTTATGAGAGACAAAAATTAATGGAAAATCTCATGACGCGACCCAAGACATATTCGACTATTGGCGGTGGGTAGAAGTAGATTAGATTCTATATGAACGACAAAGGAAGACGTTGTTCTTTTCTTGTAGGTATGATAAAGCCTATTAGCCTTGGCTCTAACCAAATCTTGATTCTGTCTCTAAAGCAAAAGATCATGACAAAAAAAATTGTTAACTTGTTCGAAAGATCTTCAAACCACTCGTTTAAATATTTGTTTAATTTCCCTGTTCATTACATTAATTAATCACGTACGATGAACCAGTAGTAATCCTGTTGTTTTTGTTTTTCAAACTAAGAAATATTTAATCACGAAACCAATAATGAACATACAATAGAAGAATTATTGTTAAATATACCTTCGAAATTTGTACTTCCTCTTGCATGGGTCACCATAATCCACCGAGAATTGTTGGGACTCTAACAACAAAACACTGAAAGTAATGATGTTAAGAAATAAATTTCTGAAACTTTAAAAATAAACTAGACTCAAGAAATAGCAAACAGTGGACAGAGTCACTTGATCATCAAGCTGTCCTTAACACGATAGTTCAC